>JABCKL010016734.1:0-280689 GCA_018851305.1 Calocybe cyanea
ATCTGTGATGAGGTCTACAGTAGGACCACAAAGATGAGGGTCACAAGCGCTACTCAAATCCCAGTTATACTCTTTCTCTCAAACGAACCTGTCGATATTTTGAGGTAAACACAGCAGATCGCAGATGTATATAAAGACAAATGCCCGGGACGAGATTTCTGATATGCAGCAAAATCGTAGAGCTCTTTTGGGTAGATGCCCGAAACTTACACATGTCACGCAGAGGTCACGCATTTTGCTTGTGGTCGCGTTTCGCGCTCATCTTATCTTTGTCTGTTGAAAGAAGTATTTTGAAATCCTTCACACAGAAATTCTTGGTGCCTTGACTTATATACTCTTTGGAATCTGGATACCTTCTTTTTGTATTACGATCATGAAACCCCAAATGGAAGAGGTGGAAGACGATCTACGAGCAGAAGAAGAGAACAAGCTCATCAACGAGGTCCACCAACGCGTTAAATCTCTTCACATACCCTAAACTTACTAAATAAATCTATAGGAATATAAGACTTGGTAAGCAAGCTGCACTTCAGACTGCAAGCGCGACGAGCCGCCAACTCAGTTTCCTTACGAAGGAAGAAGAATGCACCCTACCTCTACGATGTAGTTATCACCCACGCCCTTGACTGGCCAAGTTTGACCTGCCAGTGGTTTCCAGATAGAGAACCGTGGGCATATATTTACCCTTCTACTTTTAACGCGCTTATTTAGGTCTCCAGCAATGCCAATAAGCCTTACACTACCCACCGCCTCCTTTTAGGCACGCACACCTCCGGTCAAGCACAAGACTATCTCCAGATTGCAACTGTGCAGATTCCGAAACGCGGGGCTCCATCTACTGGTGCCGACAAGCTCGACGCGACTGACTATGATGACGAACGTGGTGAGCTTGGTGGACATACTATCCCTCCGGCACCACGTATACAGGTTATCCAAAAGATCAACCATGCGGGAGAAGTCAATAGGGCACGCTACATGCCTCAGAATCCCGATATCCTTGCCACAAAGGCTATCACTGGGGAAGTCCTTATTTTTGATCGCACAAAGCATTCGAGTGAGCCCGAGAGGGGTGGTGTATGCAAGCCCAACATCAAGCTTATTGGGCAGAACAGGGAAGGGTGTGTGTCGTATCTTCTCTTGTGATTTGCAAAGGAGCTTAGGGCTATAGCTTCGGGCTAGCTTGGAGTCCTGTTAAAGCAGGAAATGTGTTGGGTGCCTCAGAAGATATGACAGTTTGTCACTGGTAAGTGTAGTTTTTTGTGCGCTGGGGTCCACTTCAATGGATTTAAACAGGGATATCAACTCATATACGAAAGAAAATAACACCATCGAACCTACGAGGGTATTTAGAGGCCATACATCAGTAGTCGGCGTAAGAATCTAGTTCACCTGGTGTCATGGTACGTATTAACTTGGCGTTAAGGATGTAGATTGGCATGCCACGGACGAAAACTTATTTGGTAGCGTCGGTGACGATAAAATGTTGATGATGTATGACATTCTATTGCCTGAAAAACATATTCCGGGCATTCATGAATCTTGTTTTTTAGATGGGACAAGCGGACACCGTCGGGACCTAAGATAAAAGTTCAGGCGCACGACCATGAGATTCTTGCGGTGGCTTTCAGCCCCGCCGTCGAGCACCTACTTGTCACAGGGAGCTCTGACAAGGTTTGTGTCCTCAGTTCAGGCATATTCGCAAGCCGTGCTCAAGGATGGCGTTTATTCTTAGACTTGCATCCTCCATGACATGCGGACGCCTGGCAAGAAATTGCATGTATTTGAGTCGCACACTGATGAAGTCCTCCACCTCGCTTGGTCACCCCATAATCCCAGTATATTTGCTTCTGCGTCAAGTGATCGGCGCATCAATATATGGGACCTATCATTGATCGGGCAGGAGCAGACGCCAGATGATCAAGAGGATGGACCACCCGAATTACTCTTTATTCACGGCGGTGAGCCTAGTTGCCCCAGCCACTTGTTTTTACTCGCTCACTGTACTCTCACAAATAACAGGTCATACGGCACGCCCAACAGACTTTACATGGGCGCCTGGTGAGCCAGAGAATTGGACGGTTGCCAGCACATCAGAGGATAATGTTGTGATGGTATGGCAGCCGACGATGCGTGTTTGGGCTGGTGACGAAGTACAGGTTGATGAGAAGGAGCTCGAGGGAGACGGTATGGAGGGTGTCGAGAGCACTGCGGCTAGCGGCCCGGAAAAAGGAAAATCAAAAAGCAGCGCAAGCTTAAGAGGTCAAAGCATGGATGTTACTGCAGCATCTGGAGACGCTTGAACGCATATACTGCGTGTGGATTCTTTGGTTCCCAGAATAGGACAGGCGCAATACACAAAAGAAAAATAAATCTTAGAAAAGATGGTGTACAAATGTACCCAATAGTCGTTTTGATGTGCATCTCAAAGCTACTTCCTCGTGTGTCCACCGCGTAGATTATACAAAGATGATCCGGATAAGTTCAAATAACACTGTTGTAATAAAAGCTATTATATATGATGGTGATATGGAAGCATCAGATACTTACCCCCTCCGACTACGACGAATAAAACAAGTCCCAGAGCCCAGATGTTGATAGGGCTCTTTTTAGCTAATTGCTCTTGCCTTGATGGGTGTGTGGGGTTTTTCCCTGCCCTAGCGTCCTTTGCGAACTTCGCGTTCCGCTGGCGCATCTCAAATTCAGTAGGCTGAAGGTGCATGGTAGAATTAGCTGCCACCGAATCGCAGATAAAAACGAGCATGCATACCATTGTTATAAGTTAAAAGGTAAGGAGCGAGGAAGGTAACGGTGTAAGAAGTTATGAATATGAGCTGGGGGCGAACGTGGCACTTTATTTCAATGCCGCGTGCAATGCACGTCAAATGTTTAGCCTTGTTTTGCAATCTCATTAGATATCAATATAACCAAAATAATAGCCGATCATATTTCATCCGCTCCTTTGCACGGGATGGGCAAAAGCAAGAGCCTCAAGGCCGCGCTGCAGTCTCAACAATCTCGTCTCAAAGCTAAGCAGAAATTGTCTCATGCAGCACAAATATTAGAACAACGCACTCAAAAGAATGCTCATAAGCAACAGCCACGGGGGGTGGTGATGCCGCCTTCGTCGAATGATAAAGGAAAGCGTAAGGCTGCTCCGGGATTCCAGAATAGGAGGCCAACCGTACCCTTTCTTTCAACTGACAAGATTCTGCTGATTGGCGAGGGTAACTTCTCGTTTGCACGCGCTCTAGTGTGCGACCCACCCGCGGAGCTGCAAGACCTGCCTCCACAGAACGTGACCGCGACAGCGTACGATGCAGAAAACGAGTGCTATAAAAAATACCCAGAAGCCGAAGGTCTGCGTCAAAGATCTTAGCGTTAGGCTCAGTACCATCCTTTACGGTCATTCGGAAACGAAAGAAGAGCGATGACGAAGAGGTAGAGGAGGCAGAGGACAAACCTGTACTGGACGATGTGGAAGACGGAGAAAAATTTAAGTTCTTTACCCCAGAAGAAGCCAATAGAACGCGCGGAACCATTCTGATAACACTACGGAATGTTATACCATACACCTTATGGTTTGTCGCCCTTGTCATCATTGGCCAGTGATAATGTTTCTGACAAAGAGTTGGTGTAGGGATGTACCGCGGCTTGCTAAAAAACCACCAAAACCACCCTCAGCAAGCACACCGCTCAACCCAAGATTCACACTCCTACGCTCGTTCAGATTTACCCGGAGCTCGTACAAAGGATACGAGCATCGGATGACGAAAGGTATGCGGGCTCACGGGATAGGTAGAACAGGGGAGGGAGGCGAGGACCGGACATGGGAATTTTGTCTTCAAGACGATGGCTCAACTTAGACGCGATGTAATTAATGTGATTATTAAGTTCATAGAGTCCTCTGCTATGAAGGTGGCGTCGGTGACGAACCATCCTCTTCCAGTCCTTTCTTCAACCCTTCCAGAGTCTGTGCTAGCCTTCCACCACTTGCCTGACTCAAAACTCCTGCCAACTGCATGCCTGGAGCACTCAACAGTCCCACTATCTGCGCTCGTAACGTATCCAAAGTAGGGAGTTTTGATACGTCTTTGACACCGTCAGGCATGAGCATACGCCCTTCAACGAGTGCTCCCACTAATTTCAGCTCGGGATGCAGTGTTGCCCGGACGCGCTTTACTCTCCGACCAGGAGTGGCCGGGTCAGCATTTTTTTCTTCGCGTTCTTTCTTGATCTCTTCGGGAGTTTTCGGGGCTCGTTGTGGCACGCCACGCTCCAGTGCACGTAAGATAGCGTTGAGCTGCGGCGGGTAGACGGACGGTAGAGCGAGAACGGCGAAATTACCAGAAGTCCCCTCAAACATCTGTTCCGCTTTGCCAAGGTCTAGGCCCGGAAACTCGCGCAAGGCTGCACCGAATATGTTTGTGCGTACTACGGTAAGAGTTGGTTGTTGTATCTGCGGTGTTGCGGGGATGGCTGCAGATGCAAGCGAAGGTGTCGTGCGATTGGAGGCGGTAAGAACGTCACGCCTTAGCTGAACTAAACGATTGGCAGAGAATTCTTTGTGGTGGAAAAAGAGAAGGGGACCCGATTGGCTGCCTTCTAAAATTTTGGTGTACCAGTTATATTGGAAAGCTTTTTTGTCCTTAAAGACGCGCGGCATTTTCTTCCCCGGGAGAGGTTTAGGTGGCTTAACAGAAATTGCATATCCACGTAACGTTGATGGAGTGTGCTTAAGCGATGTTGAAGGTGACGACGACGACGAGCATCGAGCTGAACGCACAGCGAACATGAACCAGCTAGAAATAATTTGTGACAAGTCACGTATCCGTCACGTCCATATTGCTACTCTCATCTTCGTCCCAAGCAACTCAAATCTTGCCGCACCTGATGTCAGTCCTTCCATTGTCTTGGCTAGGATTTTAGCTAACTGTAAACGATAACAGGGATGATGATGATGACTTTTTGTATGGGACGTCTGCACCGCCGGAGTCTGAACATGGTAAGAGCCAACTGGAGTCGTTTTCTAGCTTCTTGCCATTGTGAAGCTCTTGCTGTCATTGTCATTATAAACTTTGCAATGACATGTTTTTGACGCCATTTCTTTGTTCTGTGTGACATATTAGTGCTTCAACCGTGAGTTGTCAGTAATCGTCCCAATAAGATATTGAAACGACATAAACTAGTGTTTCCTACGAAAAAGCGACAGCAGCCTCGAATGGCGTCGTAAGCACTCTTGAATCTGAGGCTCAAGAAGACAGCGATATTTTTGGGACTGAAGACATCAGGTCTGCTCCTGAAGCCCCAGTGAACGGAACTACGGAAGAAGAAGAGGAAGAAGAGGTTGACTTAGGAGACGACAGCGACGAAGATGTGAGCTTGCATTGCATGAAGTGTTCAGCTTCTCATATCATTCCACGACTAGGTTGAAATCATTACAGAGGCAACGCCGCGGTCCCTTGACTTCCGGTAATGTGTTTTTCCTGATGTGCGTACGGTTGACGACCATTAAAGTTGTGTTTATAGGCAAGGAAGAGTGCCTTCGACCAGCCGTACCAATCAACCTGTTCAACCTAGAGGTCAGCTTCACCGACAATCTAGGGTTGCATAACGACTCAACCGCAGTTCCTAGCACCCGCTCCTTCTCTAACAACGGAATATACACCCAGGTCAAGGGGCGGAATTCCCGAAGCTGCAACTCAACCACTTACTCAACAACAACCGTCGTCGTCATCTTCATTTACCACCACCGTACCTTCCCAACCCCAAACCCATATTGTTCCCCCCCCCGGTGCCACGCAACCATCTGAAAACGAAGCCACGCCTTCAAGAGACGAAAACGGCATCAATACCTCAACCCTTCCGCCAGTCATAGCGCCTCCTTCTCATCCTACAATCGACCCGACCGCTGTTGGTGTATTTGATGGCCGCTCTATTCTCGATGTCGATCTAACCGCGATGGGCGAGAAACCATGGCGGAGACCTGGCTCAGATGTCAGCGATTGGTTTAACTATGGGTTCGACGAAATTTCTTGGGAAGCATATTGTTATCGCCGTCGTGAATTGGGCGAGATGGCGAATGTACTAAAAGCCAATGTCATCGTGGGTTCTATTATCTGGTGTTTACTGTACATTTACTCAAACTACACCTGCTTTTTCTCCCCAATGCACATACATTGAAATGTAGAACTTTTCCGCAATGACAGAAGACCAGCTGACTGCACTTCCCCAGGAGGTGCGACAGATGGTGATGACAGGTACGACTGCTATGATGAATGGCAGCAACAACGCAGGGATGATGGCTCCCGGCGTGATGATGGATATGTCTGGCATGATGGCGCCTATGGGCATGAGTATGGACCTGGGCATGGGAGGGCCAATGATGCAGATGCAGGACGGTGGGCAGATGCAGCAGGGCGGAGTTGTGAACAGTGGGACGCCAGAGCAGAGCGCTAACGTTAACGTTGGGATGATGCAAGATGGATTTGCAGGGCAAGCTCAGGGGGATATGGTGAACATAGGTATTGTGGGCGATTACGGGATGCAGGTATGTTTCCGCAACATGCTCTTCCTGTGCTGTGCGAACTAATCTTTCCCCCACCCTTTAGCAACAGAACACGATGGGTCAGCAGATGTATCAAGGGATGGATGGTACCCAACAAGTCGCCCAACCCACACCTGTGCAAGCGACTCGCGGTGTGGCACCGACGCCGTACCGTGGTCGTGGTACAAACATGGCCCGCGGTCGAGGCTTCCCAGGTCGGGGTCGTGGGCGGGGCGGTTTCAACGGCGAAGCTGGTACGTTTCTTTTTCATTGTATCCATCTTTATCAGTAAGCTCTCTGACGCTCTTTTGTTCCTGTGCACTGGACAGGACCTCCACCGCCAGCTGTGAGACCTGCTTCGCCGCTGCCGCCAGGCGTGCCCACAGGACCACGAAATCAAAACAAGTATAAGGACCGCGATGGGAACGCGCCTGCCGTCGATGGCTTGGACTATGGCGGCACAAACAAAGATCTTGGTCGGCCGCCTAGTGGAGAGCCTGAAGAGAGAAGTATAAGCCGGCAAGTGTTCGATTTGACTATAATCTCCAACTTGTACTGAAAGGCGAATACCAGTAGTAAACGAAGGAGCTCTCCGGGACTTGATGACGGTCGTGGGTTGAAACGTCGATGAGACGACGAGCTTAGCTATTTCATACTTGACCTGCGTATGACCTTTTTCGGCTGTGTATTCTCTATTTAATCAGACGTCATTTGTCCAAAAGGGCTCCTTGGCCCGGAGGATGGAAAAACGACCAATGTTTGAATATGGCGTAAGATACAAAAATGACGATTGTGTACAAACAAAATAATTAGGGGGTGAATTGAGGTCGCTCGTTAGCAAAATAAAGATATAGTATGGATGTGCATCAAAATACCCGACCTCTCGATACCGCCCGCTGAGCAGTTTGAGCTCTTCTTTTCCCTCCCCTATTCGCGCGTTTATTATACCGTTTATTTCGACAAGACTCGCAGAACCATTGACCTTGAGGTGCCAGAGAAAGATTGATACATGATAGGTGGAACTAGAAAAAAAACAATTGATTAGGTGAAGGTCTCTTGACCAAACAAGGAAAACAAACGCACCCATTCTCGATCACATTGACGATCGTCGCAAGCAATCATTTCTCCATAGCTGACTCCGTTACATATACAATATCTTCTATTATCATCGCCATCGCCATCATCGCCTGCATCGGTCGTGTCCATGGTTGCTGGAGCTCCTATACCGGGTCCAACAACTGTATTGACAGGAACTATAGGCATAACGGTGTGCCCTCTAGACACCGGCATTCCTGGCCCTTCGAGCTGCTGGGCCATTGGTGGGTTCCAATCCTGTACACCGGCAGCGATCGACTGGTGAGGCATGACATGTATGTCGTATGGATTCGGATGATGTGCGTGTGGGTTGGCACCGTTGCCGTTCTGATAAGACATGGCGAGAGAGGGATGATGAGACGCTGCTGATGCTGTGAGTCCGCCATTGTACGCGTCGCGACTGTTACCGCGTTGTTGAGAGGTGGCCCCAGCATTGATACCTCCGGAACCACCGGCTCCGGTTCCCGCTCCGTTGCTGCCTAAATGATGGTTAGACATTGCACCATTTTGTTCATGTGGATGATCGACACCATTGTGCGGTGTAGCACTGCGATTGTTGGCGTGTTGATTTGCTGATGCACGGGAGCGTTTGCTGGAAGACTGATTGTTGGAGGCAGTCCCGTTACTTCGGGAATTATTGGAGTTCGCTGCCGCTGCGCGGGATGATCCATTGGTTGTATTGGGCTGGGCGAGAGTATGAGATGTGACGGACAGTATTGATTCTGAAGGAGAGGCAGGGCGGTCGGATCTGTTGATCATGAGATGATTAGACAGGTGTAGAAAGATTGAAAGAAGTTCTGAATACGCACTTTTTTGTTCTAGCGCGAGAACGGGAGTCTTGTGTCTTCTCCTTTCGAGGAGACCTGATAATCTCATACCCATTATCGTCTCTGAGCACCCTCTGTCTCTTCTTGGCAGGACTGAGATCGTGTGAACTACTAACGAGTAGCGAACTTTGCCCGCCGCGCCTTCTTCGACCGGTGTCTAGAGACATAGCAGGCATATACGAACGCGTTGAGACGTGGGGGTAGGTGGTTTTCCTGTTAAGTGTCGAAACATCAAAGTCCGGGATATTCTCAGCAAGGTTTCGGAGATGAGCAACGCTGTGCTTGACGTTGTCCGTGGCTTGGGAAGTGACACGAATCTTGTCATCCCCGCCGAGCTTGACCCGAGTGGCTTCTTCTGCAATCTCTGTGAGGAGCCAAAGACGCTCTTCTTTGGAGGAAGTGCCTTGCTCGATCATTTGAGTAAGAGCGTTGATTTTAGACGTGATGGAGGCCATTGAAGAAGAGAGAACTGCATCGAGCTCGCGGAGGTCTGCAAAGTTACGAGAGAGATCGAGGGGTAGGGTGTCGAGAGTATGGGTATACTCCGAAAGGAGGGAAAGGGAGTACGCAGTGTTTAGATTAACGGTGGCTGCAGAAGCCCTCGAAGGTGCCATTATGACTGAGTAGGTCGGTGGCGACGATGAGGACGACGAGGAAGGTCAAAGAGGCAAACAGGGGGCCATACGTACATTATATTCTTGGAAAAACAATTCGGGGATATCCAAATTTTACTCACGCCCCCATCATCAATCACGCTTTACCTCAGTGTTCCAATCGCAAAACTCGGTGATAGTCTATGAAGAAAAGCCTATAGTCAACTAGAAGCATTGGTTATTGTGCACTTCAGTCACTTTGCCAATGGGCGATGCCTTAAACAACTGGCTCGGCACACGCCTTATATACATGCAAAACCAACAACACTGGTGCCTGAATCGCCCCTAATAACGACCACCCCGGGGCCTGTTGTTCCATGGATTGTATCCGTCATTTGTAGTTTCCGACTCATCCTCGTCGTCGTCATCAAAGTCTTCATCTTCAACTTTGCCGTTAAAATATTTGATCGCATCCGGGTATATTTCTTCTGCGATCAGTACTACTGCCCAATCTACGCCGTCACAACCAACAGGTTAGTTACTTGGATTTCTAGCTCAAAAAATAAGACAACATACATCAAAAGGATTTCCTTCATGTTCGAACCAATTGAAAAAGCTACCTAGCTCCATGACTTCGCCATCATCCTCGTCGATTTCTTTAGGGTGGTTTCTACACAAGTTCTTTCCTGGCTTTCAGTTAATTTTGCAGGGCTGTCAAGGTCGAAATCATCAAACTGGGAATGTAACCATCCCTAATAACTCACTAATATCTTCACATCCTTTTCCCAATCAAAATCGAGCATAGACCATTTAAAGCCTTCGCGATCGGCGGGCTCTCCTCGCCTAGCCGGTGACTCAGTAAACTGATATACTTTCTGTAGGACCTTGTTTTCGAAGTATGGGTTACTCGAGAACGTCTGGAAACCAAAGAGGCTATGAGTTTTGCAGGGTCTCGATAATCTGAAAACTGACAAATTCAATGGTGTACACTCTAGGTTCGACAGGGTTCCGCTGCATCCAAACGTCGGTGAGAGACTGCAATGCCTTTATGTCATCTTCAAGCTTCAAATCACCTGCCAAACCAGCATGGCGCATAAAAGCGATTAGCCAAAACCTGGGAATTGACTTGAGGAGCTGGCGCCTCTCTCTGTAAATGGGCTCCATCCGTTTTAATTCTCCCAATTCTGGAAATTTTCGATTCCTGTTGAGCCCGGGGAACAACTCGTTGAAGAAATTCTCCAAATACCAGTGATCAGTTGAGCCCTTCTGGTGCTCTTCTTGATGTCTTCGAGTCTCTTCTTGTCCGCGTCAGTAATCGATGGCTCAGCGAAAGGAAGTTGTTTCTTAGTGGCCAGCATGTTTGATAGGTTAAGTTGAGATAGGCTCTCAGGAGAATGATAAAGTTTCTGGTGTCAGTTGAAAGCCTTTTCAGAGGTGGGGCCATCTGATCCTCTTCCAAGCCGGGAGTTATAACGTATCCTACGTGGCGCTCAACTGTGCTCTCAAACCAAGAAAAACACACAGCATGTCACAGTGGCTCCTAATCTCTCATAAAAATATATCTATAGCTATTGGTGCCCCGAGAAGGTTGATGCTTTATGGAAACTTCCAGATACATTTTTTCAAGACTACGGAAGTATTGATTGACATGCGCAGTCTGACTATCCGACACGAAAAACGGTCCGCGCTTAAACGTGTGTAGGATTAAATCCCCTATTGGTTTACTACCAGATTGTATCTAGTGATAGTTAATTGAGTGGTTACTTCCTTCACAGCACCTGGGAAGGTCATGGCCCGCAGGTACCGGCAGCGTCTATCGCCAAGTTTCGGGCTAACTTTACTTTGCCGCCATGTATGTTAAATATGAACACATGCTCGGCGAGCTAACTGACCTCACCCGATAGTGGGTTTCTTTTAAAGCCAACTCAAATCCATCTTTAAATACAAGCCAGCAATGGGCGGCTTAACCTTCGTAACCTTCACCAACTCGGGGCCCAGACCAAATCAAAGTGTCTTTCTTGCACCAACAGCGCATGAGGCATGTCTCAGTCAAACCTGGGAGAGTTAAGGGAGGATTTCCCTTTCCGAAAGACAAGTGGATTAGAGTTTACTTCCAGAAAAAAGAGATATGATCCCCAATCTCAGAAGTAAGTCTTTTTTTGTTAAATTTGTTTGACGAAGAATGGCTTTGTTGAATCCACTTCTCCAAGGTTCCGTTGGAAAGGTACAACGAGTAGTGTGAATTCATGGTTATACGCCTAATGTCTAATGTCTAATCTCGGCCGATGTCATACGCACGTACTCAAGGCTTGCGTTAGTCGCTAGGAAAGTTGGCATCGTGTGTATAATAGCATATGGCCCTTTCTGGTGCATCTACGAGTAGGAGTAGATTATACCTCGCATAATTGTTGACCCTAGGAAGAATGTGATCTCATAGAAATTGATTAAGATTCACTCTGCTCTGTATAAAGTAGTGTTTTCCATCTGCAAAAATTGAACCTGTATCAGCCCTATAGTGTGTTGATTCTGTTAACTTCAAGTTTGATAAACTATATCAACTGTCTATACAGATACATCCGGTATAAATTTGACGTCTACGCCACACCGTGCATCATTTTGTTATCTGTCCTGCCCAACCCTAGCGGACAAAATAAATCCTACGATACATCCAGGGAGTGATAGAAGAGAGTACCTCCATTTTTCAAGTTCTTCCTCTTGCCATGTCCTTAGCTGAGAACCTTGTTAAAGCGTTAGACATATATCACCGCATAGATAGCCTGCTAATTTTTTAATTGCGCGGCATAGATTAGCCATACAAGCTATCGAACTTCGGAAGATCTCTCGGCCCGTGTTCTTAGCGCGACGAATCCCCGAGCGTCTGTCGGCTGCCTATCGATTTCACACAATCAGCACAGGAGATCTAAGGTACCGCTTCGGAGGTTGAGGAGCACACCCTCCATCTAGTGATAACGGTAGATATAGCATTGTTCTTGGAGTTGAACAGCCTCTTCATACTAGAAATTTGAAATCCGCCAATCAACTGCCTGTAGGGCTTCCAGAAGTTTGATTTACGTTAGGCACGTAGAAGCCAAGAATTCCAATCTGAGTAATAATATCGCAGAAGGTGGACATACGTGTATGGATTGCCGCCAGTTGGCGTAAAAACGTTGCACAGGATGCTGTAGCAAAAAGCAAGTAATCGTAATTGACAGCGTCTGAAGAGAGCATTCGTACAAGTCTTGGTATTTCGCCTTAGTGAACACAGGGCAACGATTAAGCAGCGTGAATGGGCACTGCTAATAGAATGGAAGCATCATCCATGAGGAAGATGATCGTGCCAGTGCTTTTCCAAATCTGGAAGAGTCCTGAGTACTGAGAGTCGAGACGCTTTGTTGCGACTTCTCCTGTGTGATCGAAGATAGAATCAGGGGTGGTGTGTTATATTAAGCGCGTACAGCAACTACACCAATTTGTTATGGAGTAGATTGGATAGCGTACTTGGATGCACAAAATCTCGACACGTCTGAGAATAGATCGCCCAGAGTTAGATACAGTTTTACGATATATAGATACAGCAATTTAAGGTATGTCAAAAGTTTATTTACTTGATTCGTCGATCTCCAGATTTCATGGTTTTATGTGAGTGGGTATGATGGTGCAGTTCAATGCAACGTTAGTGCATATGGATCGTATGGTTCAGCGGGACATATACAGCCGCAAGCTGATTGCAGCGCGTATGTCAATGGAATGGGCTAATCGTGATGTAATCATCGTTATTTCACCTCTGACGCGAGGCTATTGACTTTTCCTTGTCATGAATCGCATGATTCCGTTAGGACTCTGCGGTTGCGAATGGCCACGCGATGAGTGGGTATTTGATGAGTTGGTAAATGCAGCAAACATGGTATGCGAGTCGCGTGGTGATGTGTGTAGTGATGGAAAAGCGTTTGGAGAAGTTGTGCCGGCGGGAAAGAAGCCACATGTGGGCGATGATGGGGGGCTATAAGGATACGACGACATTGGCAGGTAGTGTGGGATGTGCCAAAAATATGTGTAGGTGGACGTTGCACAGGAACGAGATTAGAAGTTGCCTGTTGTATTGTGCTACAGGCTCAGGATCCATCGATTATATATACTTTCGTTGAGGGCGATATCGAGTACAAGGGCAATGCCATATATAGACCTTACTTTGTCTGCTTTTGGCACATCTTCATCCTATTCCGGATCAAGGGACTATGCTGCTCACTACAGACTGTCTCAATCTACTATCATTCTAGAAGGTGAGATGGCCGAGCGGTCTAAGGCGCCAGACTAAGGACCAAAGCAGTTGCTGCTTAATCATATCTGGTCTTTCGGGGCGTGGGTTCGAATCCCACTCTCATCAAACTTTTTCTCTCAACCATCTCCTATATCTATTCGTTCTACACCAGCTTGTGAAAGTTATCTAAAGCCTACACATAATCAATCTAGCTCATCAATCTCTTCCAAGAGATCGCGAGCGTCAATGTCGTCCATAAAGTCACGAATCGACAATCCCTCAGGCTCCGCGGCGGCAACGCTACGACGGTGATTGACCGTTGGCATTTCTCGCCCTTGAAGGAAACTAGCCGTGCCACGCGCGTTTCGTGTAATAGCTTGCGTACCTCCAGCGACCTGCACTGCTCGTTTGCCAACTTGGCGAAGGTTAGACAATCCCTGCTTGACGTTTCCCAGCCCTGACGACTTTTGGGGGACTTCACTACCTTGCGAAGCCGCACGATTTGGCGTATTTTGCTGCCTCTGCTGACGCATAGATGCATCACTGTGCATATCTTGCTGTGTCTGCTGACGCGTTGGTGCACTGCCTGGTTGCTGCTGCTGCTGTTGACGCGTCGGTGCACTACCTTGCTGCTGCTGCGCCGGCGCAGTGCTCTTCGTGACCTGCTGACCCATTGATGTACCACCCTGCTGTTGTTGTAGACGTGTCTGTGTGTTGCCTTGCGTAGCTTGCTGTTTCTGTTGACGAGTCGGGGTACTGCCCTGCTGCTGCCGCATCGGCGCATTGCTTTGCGTGGCCTGCTGTTGCTGCTGACGCGTTGATGTACTACCTTGCTGCTTTTGCAGACGCATCTGCCCATTGCCTTGCGTAGCTTGCTGTTGCTGCTGACGCGTAGGTGTACTGCCCTGCTGCTGCCGCATCGGCGCATTGCTTTGCGTGGCCTGCTGTTGCTGTTGGCGAGTCGGTGTACTGCCCTGCTGCTGCCGCGTCGGCGCATTGCTTTGCGTAGCCTGCTGTTTCTGCTGACGCGTTGATGGACTACCTTGCTGCTTTGGCAGACGCGCCTTCCCATTGCCTTGCGTAGCTTGCTGTTTCTGCTGGCGCCCCGACGTACCCCCCTGCACACTGTTTTGCTTCTTCTGACGCCCCGATGCGTCCCCTTGCGCACTGTTTTGCTTCTTCTGGCGCCCCGACGCATTCCCTTGCCCACTGTGCTGCTGCTTCTGACGCGTCTGTGAACTGCCTTGCGCATTATTTTGCTTCTTCTGGCGCCCCAACGCATCCCCTTGCCCACTGTGCTGCTGCTTCTGACGCGTCTGTGAACTGCCTTGCGCATTTTGCTGTTTCTTCTGGCGCGCCGATGCACCGCCTTGCACATTGTTCTGCTTCTGTTGATGTGTCGACGGACTTCCTTGCTTGTTATGCTGCTGCAACTGCGTTGACGCGCCACCTTTTTTTGCAGGTTGCTTCTGCTGAGGCGTCGATGGACTTCCTTGCTTGTTGTTCGGGTGTTGCTGCGTCGACGCACCACCTTTCTTTATAGGTTGCTTCTGCTGAGGCGTCGACGGACTTCCTTGCTTGTTGTTGTTCGGGTGTTGCTGCGTGGGCGCACCGCCTTTACTGTTACGCTGCTTCTGCTGAGGCGTCGCTTGTGGAATGGCACGCGCGTCTAAATCGACGTCACGCGCGATGAGAGAATCTTCAACATCACGCAGAAAGAGCCCAATGGTTTTACCTATAACGTTTCCAACCTTCTCGACTTTGGAGGTCTTGTGAGTCTTGGCAGGAGAGGTAGCCGGCTGAGCTTTTGGAGGAGGGGTAGGAATGGCGGAAATGAGGGCGGCACCGCTGAGACATGCGATGAGAACGAATTGTGAATATTTCATGTTGGAATTTGGAGGAAATGAAGATGGATTAGAGCTGGATGATTAGTTCAGACCGGCTGAAGAAGTTGCACCAGATTTGTGTGAAAGCCTAGGACCTGCTGAGGACTGGAGAATCAAGGCCTTTAGGATGAGTTCCTTTTATAATGTGAACCACAACCATAGTGGGCGATGAACAGATTCAAGGAGCAACACATGTGCTGGTATATGATGATCTGTTTTGTTTCCAGATGCGAGATCTTGTAGGTAACGTCTTACATCTGCTTGAATCATGATACGGATTGTTGAAAGCCGCTTCATTGGCATAGATACCTAGTCAACGCCTCGCTGATGCTGTAACAGAGTCATCGTCATAAGGCAGTGTTGCGTTGACCGCTGAACGGGCCTGATCTTTCAATAAAAGCCGTCGTCGATGATCTTGCGCAGCCCTCGATGCTGTCTCACATCTTGGGGGGCCCCTTTTTTTTGTTCATGATGTCTTCAGGTGCCATCTCAGTCCATTAGCAGCAAACGATGATGATGAAGTTCTCATTTTTTCTTGATGAGGAATGTATCAGCTTCAGATCAGAGATATCGCGCATTAGATTGCGGCTGTGTCAGCGTAGCAAGTGTCAGAAGTGCATGAGGACGAATGTAGCGTTATTGGCTTGGAAGATATAGTGATTTGGACGAAGGATGCTAGATTATTATTTATGTCGCGGTGGTGCGCTTGGAAGTTGAGATGTGCTAATTATATCTTCATCCTGCCCCGCATCAAAACAACTCCTCTTTGTTCGTCTCAAGTTCTACATCAAGGAGCTTTTATCAGTACGACGAGAACCCTCCATTATAATCAGTTTGTTGCCTTCCGACTATAATCAACTGTATTGTAAATTCATTGCCCTTGTCGACTAACGTTTCACACTGTTCAAACGATTTTTCAAGCCCAACTTTCTGTATTTATCATAAATCTTTCACAAACAACTATCGACACTCAACCCTACTATAGCCCGTCCGTGTCATAATGCAAAGTCTAACAGAAAATGAAAGAAATGAGAACTGGGTTGAGTATGGAGAGGAAACAATGCTTACAGTGTTCTAGTCTAGCTCGTCAATTTCCTCGAAGATATCACGAGCTTCGAGGTCATCGACAAAATCGCGAGGTGGAAGCGTAGTACTAGTATCCATGCTAGCATCATAACCAGGCTTTTTGCCTTTGAAAGTGTCTTTAAGTGCACGCCAGGCATTTCCGACACCACGCGCTTCCAGATCGTTGAGGTCGAGGTCACGCGCGTCGAGTACGTCTTCAAGGTCCCGCAGCACGAGCACTTCATTCTCTGTCAAATCACGGCGCTGCATCGAAGGCTCTGGTTCCGTACTCGACGGGAGCATTGCAGTCGGGTCAACACCGCCAGACCCACCGGACTTGCCCTTGCCCTTGCCGCGGAATATTCCTTTCACTTTTTTCCAAAGGCCTCGTGCTTCGAGTTCGCTAAGATCCTCAAAGTCCCGCATCTCGAGCTCGTTAAGGTCATCAAAGTCCCGTGCCTCGAGCTCTTCTTCGTCAAAGAAGTCCCGAGCAACGAGAGGCGGGGAGTCGTATTGCGAAGTCTGAGACTGGCGCTGACGTTCCTTGTAGTTGCCCTTCAAATCCTTGAAAAAGGTGCCAAGCCCACGAGCCAACAGCTCTTCAATGTCGTCGACTTCCCGAGTAGTGAGCGAGGATGAATTTTTGGAAGATGATGTGGTCGGAGGCGTGGTAGGGGGAGTAGTGGCTTTATTATCAGCTGTGGAGGTGGAGTTTTGGGAAAGAGGGGTTTGGGACTCCGTATGTTTGCCTTTCTTGTTGCCCCTGTGCGTGGTCTTGCCATCATCCGCGGTAGTGGAGTTGTGGGACGAATGCGTCTGGGAATTTGAATGTTTGCCTTTCCTATGAGCCTTGTGCTTCGCCTTCAGTTCGGCCTTGAGCTTGGGGTCCATGTTCCTCCACTTCTCCGCCTTAGCTTCCTTCTCCGCAGCGCTCAATTGCTTCCTGCCGCCCTTCTTCTTCTTTTGACGATGTGGCGCTTGTGTCTCGGGTGTTGCAGGTGTTGTTGAGTTGGTAGCTCCCGAACCGGCATCGGCGCCGGTGGTAGCGGCGACAGCACGACGGAGGTTGGTAGATTCTGATGACGATGAAGATGCTTGGTTGTTAGCGAAGTTGTACATGTTGCCCAAGCCTTCCGCCATGGCATTGGGTCCTCCGGCCTTCTCGACTGCTTGTTTGCCACCCCGCTGAATCGCAGACATTGCGTTCTTTGCTCTGTTCTTCTTCTTCTTGGGTAGCTCACGGCTTTTCACGGTTTGCTGCTTTGGTTGCTCTGCTGCTGGCTGTTCCTCGCTTGGCAGAGGTTGGTTCGCCGATGTGGGGTTGCCACCGGCAGCCAAAGCAAAGGTGCTACCGAGCTGAACGCCAGATCCTACATTCCCTCCAATCTTATTGACCCGGGAGTTCCTGTGGTTATCATTGGCAGGAGTCCTTGTTTTGCTGCCTTTGGGGCGAGTGGGGGCAGCGGATACGAGGGCAGCACCACCGATGCATGCGACGATAACGGCTTGGGAGTATTTCATGATGAAGACTTTGAAAGGTGAAAGTTTGGAAAGATGAAGATGCTGAGAGTGAAGATAGATTGAGAGCTGGGTAAATTGACCAGTCCGGCTGAGTGTGTTGAGTAGATTTGCGAGGATCTCAGAACCTGCTGTAGATGGGGAAACAAGACCGTAAGAACGAACGCCTCTTTATAGTCCAAGGCGAGAGAGCTTTGATCTGAGGTAATGATCAATTGTTTCCGTGTTTCCGTGACGATCAAAGTGCGCAGGGTAGACAATGGCGAAACGATCATTGTAGTTTCCTCCCCGGCAAAATTTTCGGCGGGAGGCTGTGGGCGGTGGCGGACTGGCAACCCTTGAAACCGCGCCAGGAATCGCAGTTCAAGTGCAAGTCACTCATGTTTTGGACAAGGAAGGCGCACCCTTTTGACTATGCTATTTTTCAAGCGCATGCTTGAGTATTATGCGCAGCGGACCATTGTGGTATGAGAGTCTGCAAAGAGTGCTTAGGAGGATTAGCATAGCCTCCATCAATTCCATGGAGATGGTAATCAACTGTTTGAGAGGCTAAGCGGATTTACCCATGATAGGCAGGGAAAGAGACGCATGATACATAATGATGGTCCCTGTACATGGTTCTGCGAGGCCGCTCCAGATAACCTAGGACACACAGGTGTTGCCAAGTTTCAATCGTTGATGTCGGGCGAGTCGCATCATCGTTTGGTTACCCGCTTCAAACGCTCAATTGCGTGAGCATCAAAGTTGCAGAGCCACCGTAATTATGGTGCCGGACCGTTGATACATTGTAGGCCTATCAACGGACCGAAAGTAGACCATCCTCCTCACCAGAAGGTTTTTGGGGAAAACTACAAGCGCTCGGAAAAGCCATTCAGCACCTGATGCGTGAGTCTCATTCAAGTTGCCCGCTCGTTTGAGTTAACCAGGGATGATAGCCCAGCTAGGTCTAGTTTCGTCGCACCACACAAAGAATTGATGATCGACTGAAGGGGAGATCATCACATCGCCACAATCGGAAGGGAAATACTTGCGGCTCCATACTCCAGGGTGGCTGGCAACTGGAACAGCATTGGTCGTCGAGGTCAGTATCACCCAGTTGTCGAAGATGTGATACAGGAGGGAAAGGGTATTAATTACACTTTGGAAACAACCGATAACATAATGACAGAACCTAGATACTGAGTATCCCAATCAGAGTGTCGTTTCGACAGCTCGGACAAGTTGGACTCGCAACTTACGATGGCAAAGTGGACCAACGTACACCAAAATGTCTTCATTGGATCGATCAGCACGTCAAGAGACTATCGCCATCAGACAAGCAATCAGCGTAGTCCTTCCCGACATGGAAAATTCGTTGAGTCCGGAAGCCACCCATATCATTGATGTAGAGACTTACTTCAAGATTGATATCCTCCTCCCTGACACTCATTGACATTACTTTGTGGGGTGATGCTGATACTTGCAGTTCATTAGATAGTTTGGATAGAGGCGAGTAGATGTCAGGTATAGATTGCAATTGCTTTTGTAGTCCTGGCAAGGGGGATAAAGCTTTGAAATCGGATGCTGTAATCCGCTGGTTTTTCATCTGGGCTGGAGAATCCTTGAAGAAGCCAGCTCCATGCTTCCGAGCTTTGAGTTCTGCGCTCGGTGATCTTGTCGATATCGGTGATCTGGGAAGGGGTCCAACCTCCGGTAACGCATTTGATATTCGTCTCCCAGGCGTGGAAGTCTTCGACTGAACAGGTAAAGGCGACACCTCGGCAACCTCAGTAGAGCTTCTAGTGGACGACGGAGAGCGTGATAAGCCGTGAAAGGATCGGGATAAGAGGGACAATCTAGTGACTGGAGTTGATGGTGAGTTTTTTCTGGACTGTGCTTCGTCGCTGATCCTCCGCTTCTTTGGAGGGGTTCTTTCCGCCTCGTTATTTACCACCTGCGCTGGAGCAGTAGAAAGCAAACCCGGGTTTCTCCTACGTTCCTCTTCAGCCTCTTCGTGGACTCGCTGTTCGATTGCCGCCCAATCCCTCTCCGGTAAAGGAGGTAACAATGTACCAAGGGTAGCCAGAGCATCCGCCCCGTCGTTACCTCTGTTTCCACTATGACCTTTGACATATTGGAATGCGACCTCTTGATGGTGTTCTCTGCGGATTTTGAGTAGAGAAGATAGATACCGAACCACAGCAGGATTTTTCACGGGGTCTCCCAAGGCAGTCCTGTAACCATTCGCAGCCCACTTTTTGATCCAATGTTCTACACCTAGGGATGGATTGAATGAATATATAAACGGAGGAATTAATATACGGACAATTAATGGTGTACTTAGAATCAGTCTTGATGAGCAAGGGCTTACTACTTATAGGCGTCGTCTCCAGCATCCGAATAACCGCCTATATGACTCAGTCCCTACCGGCGGAAGGGGAGGAAAAAATGCGACATACAATCAATTCTGCCCTATTGTTTGTCTGATCTCCTGGACATCGTTCAGAAAAGTTACTGGTGGGAGTCAGCATAAGACTTGGCCGGATAAAAGTAATCCATCTACCGTGAATCATTTTCTCCCCACCATACGCCGATGCCTGCGATAGCATCTGATCTGCCATTTCCCTTGCAAGCACCATCGCAATATACAACATCATACTCGGACTCTTCAAGATTGACTTCGGACATGGATCGTTTGTGGCCTCTGCCCTGAGTCTTATCACCAAGATTGGAGTTTTTAGAGGGAGATGTGGTAAGCGTCCCGGAGACAAATGCAGCAGCATCTACGGCTTTTCCGAAGCTTTTATATTCCGCCCCAGGAAATTGACTGATCTTTGTTCGGCACTCTTCCCTGTAATCAAATTAATTTAAAAACGGGGATATTTATCAGTAATTGGGCACCTACCAAGTTAAGAAGACTCCGGTTTCTCTACCCTTTTTGACAGCATAGAATTTCTGAGGTTTTGAAGGTTTCGGCATCTTGAGCTGTTGTCTGACAGGTAAAATGGAGTGTGACGAGAGATGGGGACGATAACGATAGAACCTGATAGGCTTCTGCAGGAAAGAAAGGACAGATCGAGCCAGGGTGGTGGTCAAAGGCAAGCCTAGTTGAACATCACGTGTTATGGCTTCAGTCGCGTCTAAAGTAAGTGCTGTCGGTTGCCACCGGCTCTTTCTGCTTCTTTTGAGAATTGTAGCATAAGAAGCGCAGCATAATGCTACAATCAGACCAGTTTGTCATAACTTAAGAAAAAGATGAAAGGAGCTTGAGCCTGGCATGATAGGGTGTGATGGGTGGACAAGGACATTGAAAGATCCGAATTCCGACGCGGCCTCCTTCTGTTCGGCGGGACCATTCCTGGTTCAGCGATATGGCATCCAGTCCAACAGAGCTCTATCTCCCTCCATCCTTTCCTTATCCTATAAAAATCGTATCGATAGATGCTCCTCCATCATCTCTTGTTAAACGCAGCACGCGACTCCTAGGCTATTCTTTCGTACACATTTCAAACTCACCCGACGCCCAACCAGAAACCCGATTTGGCACCTGGGACTCCGCCATTGAAGGCACACTGGAGAAATGGAACATCAAAGTTGGAGATGTCATATCTCTTCGAAAGTCTAAAGAAATACCCGTTGTCGTTGTCATGGAACCATGCAAGCACGGTATGCAGCTTGGCGGGCTTTGCGTGCTCTGTGGGAGAGATATGACAAAGTATGTACCGCGTTCACCTATGCTCAAACAATTCTCATCACTCTCTTCAGCGTTGACTATACCGGCTTCTCCGATTCATCTCGTGCTTCCATTCAAATGACTCATTCTGCTTTCGGCCCAACCGTGTCCCTTGAAGAGGCTCAACGGATTGAACGGGAAACCGCCGATAGCTTACTCAAATCACGGAAACTATCACTCATCGTCGATTTGGATCAGACCATTGTCCACGCCACAGTTGATCCGACAGTAAACGAATGGATCACAGAGGGTGAGGAATGGGAAGCCAAGCGGGCTAGTAAGGCTTCGCCAGACAAGCCACCTAGTGAATCCGACGATACCTCCTCAGAATCCGACAGCGAGTGCAATCCCAACTGGGAAGCCCTCAAAGACGTAAAGAAATTCCGCCTAGGCCCTGAATCCTTCGGTCCACCTCCTAGGAGTCCACATGGCGCGAAGGGAAAGAACAAATTGATCGAGAACGAAGGATGCATGTACTATATAAAGCCGAGGTGCGAAAATCACTTAGATCGCACGGAACACCATTATCAGCGTCTAATGGTTTACTCCACAGGCCCGGCTGGAAAGAGTTTCTGCAAGAAATGGCCAAGAAATACGAGATGCATGTTTACACAATGGGAACCCGGGCCTATGCCGAAGAGGTTTGTTCCGCTATTGATCCAGATAACAGCATTTTCGGAGGTCGTCTGCTCAGTCGAGATGAGAGTGGCAGTAAGTCCGATCTGAGCCTCGTTCGTTCCGCCTACTGATCTTTTCTCAAGGCCTCACTCAGAAAAGTCTTCAGCGACTTTTCCCTTGTGATACCTCCATGGTGGTCATCATCGATGATCGTGCGGATGTTTGGGAATGGAGTCCGAACCTAATTAAAGTCATTCCTTGTTCGTATTTCCGAATCTCTTCCTTTTCCCCTCCAATCTAACATCTACTCATTAGATGATTTTTTTGTTGGAATTGGAGATATCAATTCCTCATTTTTACCAAAACTAGAGCCCCTTTCTCCCATCATACCGTTATTAACACCTTCTGGAGTCAACACAAAGGCTCCACCCGATTCAAGTGACCCAAAAGATAACAATTCCCAGGGGCCCCCCGATGCTAAAACTCCACATCCGCCAACACCACTAATAATACATGAACCCACCGAACCTTCCGAAAATGATAATGTCGATCTTGCGAAGTCGCGAATGGTTACACAAAACAATCTGGCTCTTGAAGCTCAACTTGAGGAGCGGCCATTGGCCAAAAAGCAGGAAGCTCTTTCGGAAGGTGTAGCGTTAGCCGAGCAGCACCACAAGGATGACAAGCAGTCGACGGAGAAAGCTCATCAAGAAATAACAACGAATGTACCAAAACCCGAACGGAAAGCCCTACTCAAAAATGACGATTTTGAACTGGAGAGAGTATCAAAGGTAGCTGATAATGATGTGGGGTAACAAGCTAAACCATGCTCACCTCACTTTCTAGCTCCTCAACGAAGTGCACGGCCGTTTTTTTACTTCATACGACACTCACCAGGCTCGCAAGGAAGCACAGCCACACGGAAAACCCCTTTACGATGTTACGGTCAGTCATATCCAATCGGTCATTGTCCAGCAGCTGAATCGTCGCGACATTCAGAAAATTATTCCCGAAATACGAATAGAGGTGCTTAAAGGCGTCCACATCCTCTTTTCAAGTGTTATCCCTCTTGACACTCGCCCGGAGTCAACCGAAATTTGGAAAATGGCGCATATGTTTGGCGCTAAATGTTCCACTGAGCTTAAGCCCGATATTACGCACGTCGTAGCAGCCAAGGTTAGTGGGGAGCGTTCAATATCTGATCTTTATGTAAGTTCTGATTTTTCCTACGATAGCGTGGCACAGTCAAGGTCGACATGGCTCGGAAACGTGGTGGCATCAAGATAGTATGGCTATCTTGGTTCACCGATTCCATTGCGCTATGGAAGCGCCAAGATGAGACAACATATCTGTTGGATGAACCTCCAGCCGTAGGCCCCAGCTCAAGTCCTACAGCGGACTCCCAGCAGATCTCATCTGATATAGAGCCCGACACAGACGATTGGGACGAAGAGGTGACTGACAAGAGGAAAGAGACGGGGTCTCTCGAGCTCGGTTCCATTAACTGGAACGCTATTAATGACGAGGTTGACGCTTTTTTAAACGAAACTGATGATGACGATGACGCTCGAAGTGAGACGAGTAACGGTATTCGGAGTGGTATGGCGTCGGATGATGAGGATATGGCAAGCGAGAGGAGGTAAATCTTTATCAGTCCTCCGCGAGCGCAAGCCCCATATTGATACAACTATCCGCTTATTAGCGCGCCCAACACCCCTAAAGCTGGCCGCAAGCGCATGCGCAGTATCACACCATCAGATACCGGGAGCCTGAATGGATCAGCGAAGGACAACACGTTACGTTCACCCCTCGCAAAACGGAAAAAAATTGTCGCCGAACGGACTGGTTCTTCACGACTGAAACAGGCCATAACCGCTGATGAATTGTTATCGACTGCCAAACGGCCGCTGAACGAGAAGGAAGAGAATGGGCAAGCGGCACCTAGTTCGCCGATAGGAGTCGACCTCCCCATAAAGGAAGACGATGAGGAGGAAGACGAGGAAGACGAGGAATCAGAAGACGAAGAGGATGAAGAAGACGATTTTTTGGCAAGGGAGCTTGAGGATGAACTAGGATGACACGTTAGCAAAAGCCCATAATCTGATGATCTCTTATTGCAGATGCTTTGATCATGTCCTTCTATCGTACGCCTTTTGGTGCTCAAAAGCTTTAATATTGTATCATTACCGTCTGCCTGTATGTATCCGTATTTTTGTCGGCTAGACTTTTATAGGTTCAGTCTCGCGATTGCCTTGAAGTACATGTAGTTTTAATACCTCGGAACTTCCGTTCTGAGATAACAAAGGCGGCGACAGTCGCTCTCTTTTATTACAAGAGCTTGTCACCGTTTCAGTCTAGAGGTTCATGGGTGAGAGCGACGAAGTTCCAGATTTAAAATTTTGCGCGACAGCCAATCTGAGTTGAAAGCAATGCAAGCGGAGAAGGAGTCCCGTTAATCAAGTCTTTGTACTAGTTGAAAACGACGAAGCAACCGAGTTTGTTCAGAGTTGATGAGCTGGACTCGTTGAGGGTTCCTTTGTGAACCGTGGCAATGTGGCACATATGTAACAAAATGTGCCGCTCTACTCCCGGTTGCTCCACGCGGACAAAACGGTCCACAAAGCGCACAAAGTAGAACGGCGACGGGTAGTACTCGGAGAATCAAAATAGCTTGAGACACCTGTGACCTCAAGCCAGCGGATTTTACTCGAACAGTTCGTGGAGGTTTGTTTTCTGCTAACGGAAGTATATCCCAGGCAAGGATCTTGCAGTTTTCATCTCGGAGGTTTTGGCGGACCATTCCAAATTTATTAATCTAGATGTTACAACATTCATGCTATCCTCCAAACAGCTATCTGAATGCGAGGTATCAAGAGTCAATACTTCCCCTGATACCTAGATTGCGTCCTGGTTGATGGGGATCTGCGGCACGTCGATCCATTCTGACTCTAGAACACGAGTGTCTTTCTCTGCTAGATGGGAGCAATACAATCTCCAAAGCTTCGCGACCGGCCTGCCGGTGGTTTCTTTGAAGATGCTATCACCATATGATACATTCTTCATTCGATCGTTTAATTCTCGAATAGTCCCGTCTCCGTACCGTTCCTCTAGCCAAGCCAGGAAGTATCCGGTAGTGTCGTATCCAGCGTCCCATTTATCGCCACCTCGTTGCCTCCAGTGAGGAGGAGCAAAACCCGCACGTAGACGGACATAATCTGCGACAGTAAAATTTCTCGTCAAATTTTTTCGGGGAGATAAAAATTCCAATGCTCGGCATCGGACTCGTACCTGCTATGCCTTCGATCAGCCCACTTGGGCATGTGTTATTCGCGTTGTACTGGAAGCAGTGGACTGCTTCGTGTGTCAGGACACCGCAGATCTCATCTCGAGCACGAGAAGCGCTCGTTGCTATATAATCTAACGAGAAATGAATTTCTTTGTAGTTGACGCCGCCCAGGGTGTGCGCTACGCCGGGCATCGAGCGTAATACCAAAAGTACAGATTGTACCCTTGAAGAATGTAGGAAAATGACGCCTTAGAAATTTGGCATGGAATGAAACAAACGGCTAACTTTCTGGGCACTGTTTCTGGTGTATAGAGCCAGGTGAAGCTTTGGATGACCGCATCGCGAAGAACAGTGAGAGGGTTGACAGCCTCGAGAAAGATGGCTGTTCCTGGGTGAGCAAGGTCCTCAATGCGAAGAGAAAATCGGGGTATAGGCCACTGTGGGCTTGGTGTAGGAGTAGGCGCCATATGATCCTGGATTAATCACATGAGCTGATAATCGGCATCGCGTCCACGTCAGTGCGCGGCACACTTGACAGTGCAAAAATATACAATAAGTTGAACATTTGACATTCAAGTGACCTGAAAATAGAAGCTACAGATACAAGGTATATTGCACTACACAGGGGTATTCGGTTCGACCATCTACAGTGGGAAGATGACTGTAAAGACTCGGATGTCTGTGATCTGTGTAAAGATTGATTTGGGTACAAGGGAAAGCCTCGGGGCTCAGATGTCAAAGGTGTCGAATGCCAGCCGCCGTCTCAACACGCAAGACTTCTGCATACAGGGCATCTCTACCTTCCTCCAGCCAGCGACAGTATTCCACGGCACGGAACAACACGCCACTTTTTCCCTTAGTCTGCCCTTTTCCTCTGAGCCCACTCCCTTTTGGTCTACCTCGAGTAGGCATGTCAAGACCATGCGAGGATCCTGCCGGGGCAAGTAGAGCTATCAGCTGTGAATATCCATCCCTAATGGCATTCCGACGCTTCTGCTCCGACATGATGTGATTTAATCGTTTCTGAGGCGTGGATAATAGGGGCTTTGAGCGTGTGGCTGTAGTTGTTGTTGTACTACTTGACAGTTGGTCGCCCTGGACGACAGGTGATGAAGAGTCTGACGGTGTGCTGCGGGATGAACTGCTTTCACGTGTATCTGATGGAATGCGGATCTCGGAAGATGGTTGTCTTGTAGGCTTAGACGCCTTGGAACGAGTGCCACGTCTCGAGCGAGATGACTTGGGCGGTTCAGGCTGTGTATCGAGGTGAGGATTTGTGTATGGAAGATGGGCATTTGATGGATAGTCGTAGTGAAGGGGAGGCTCTTGAGTGTTTGTGTCCCAATCTACGCCACCAAAGTTATCAAAAAAGGCTTGTAAATCCAGAGTTTCATCTTGAGAAAACAAATCAGCTGAAGAGGGGAGAGACGGTGGATTTGGGAAGAGATTTGATAGAGCGGGGTCGAAGGAGAGATCAAAGTCAGAGAAAGGGCCTGGGGGCTGCAGCGGAGAGAGGCTGGACATGGACATTGCTGATGACAGTCAGGCTCAACTCGAAAAAGTCACCGGCTAAGTAAGTCACCGGTGAAATATGGTTACATAATCACAGACCGAAGGAGCCGACTCCAGCCCGCGCTTGTCTCCGTTTGAGACCGTTTTGCTCCTAAAATGTCGGCGCTCACTACAGATGAACCGGCGCAAGATGGCTCATCTTCTATAGATACTCAGCAATTGCAGCAACAGATTCAGCAGCAACAGCAGCATCAACAGCAGCAGGATCTGCTAGGCCAGTCAATCCAGCCTTCCTCCTCATCTTCCAACGAGCCTAGCCGTAAACGTTCGTTTTTTTTTTTCTGGTTGTCTATTAGCCGATCGCCCGGGGATCCTAAATCTTTTCATTTACAGCCAAAACGCCGTCCGTCCGCAGGGCTTGTGTGGCCTGTCACACGGGCAAAACTCGATGCAGTGAAGTGCTGCCCTGCCAGGTCTGCCAACTAGATCTATTTATCACCTCATCTAATAATCTTTTGGTTCTCAGAGCTGCATCAAGCGCGGCATCGCTCAGTCCTGCGCCTATCCGGACCCTGAGGCCCAAGATCATCAGCCTCATCATGCGCCTGGTATGCATCGTAAAGCTCTCGTACATAGCTTTCAAATCAACGCGGAAACAGCGTCCACTACCGTGCAATCATTCGCGCCTCCTCCCATGTATGCAACATTGCAAGGCACCCCAACACTCACACAACAACAATATTACGATTACAATGGAACTTTCACTGGCGCTTCGACTTCAACCTTTCGTCCCAATAAAAGACCCCGCAATCTCACAGAAGAAGAAACAGCAGCGATCACGCGCAACTTTAGTAGGGGTGATTTCTTTGTAGGTAACAGTGCTCCGGTTCGTATCGACCCCCGGTTACCTGTTAGGCTCACCCTCGGTGAAGGAGATCATGTACATTTCACAGTTGGAGAGGCTTTGGTGTGATAAATCTAAGTGATTATCTTCGTTCTCCCTGTCACATGTTGTAGTATATCTTCTCGCTGTTGATTCCTGGTTCTTTAGTAGTCCCCACTTGTTCTCACTGTACTTGTTCTTGTCCTAGTCATCTATGGATATTAATTTCGTTGAGCCGACCCGTATTATGAATGCGGTCGCACACAATGTCGACGACACCGAAAGTCCACCAGGTGATGGTTTGGCAAAGGCCTTAGAACCAAATAGCGTCCACTAACGGAAACGTGGATTGACGTTTTTACATTCACAAGCTACATACCCCCCCTCGCATATACTGTACTATACCCAGGAAAATGGACTCGGAGATCCCCAGAGTATGGCAACTCCTCCAAGAACTCAGTGACCAGCTGTCTTTCAACCAAAAAACTGCCGCAACACTCAAAGCACAAGCTGACACACTCAAGGTACAATGTTCAATGGATTTACCTCCTTTTTACTTAGGCTAAATTAGCACACGTACTTCAACAGACAGAATCAAAACAGACCGAGAGCCCGTTTCCTCTTCGAAGGTTCAGTACGGACGTTTCTAAAGGCATGCATGATCGCTTGAACAATATCAACGGACCGATATAACTTACCACCTATAGAAACATTCGAGTCGGAACTAGAACGGACGAGTGCCCACCTCATCATTGAAAATCAGGTTCTTCTCAACGAAAACAAGCAGCTAAGCCAGCTGCTCAAGGAATATGAAGGAACGGTAGAAACTATCATGTCTAAATTCCGAAATCACGCGGTACGTCCGACCCGTCAAATTTTCCTCCGATGCGCTTACCTCAACTCTCGTCCCCTTTTGACCATGTAGCTTGCCGCTCAGCAGCATGAATCAACGCTAATACGACATTATGAAGTCCTTTTGCACACACGAGAAACGCAGAGTATGACCTCCGACATGGCCTCCGCTGCTGAGATGGCACAGGCCCTACAACGGCTTTCCCATCATCTACGTGGCCTTTTGCGTTCATTAGCGGGGGAGACACCGGACCCTTCAGATCCAATATATGACGGGAGTACAGACATCGAATTTGATTCGGGCAATGCTGTCAGTCTAAGTGAGTTGGCGCAACTGCTGGAAAGCCTCGACAAAAAAGAAGATGACGCCGATGATGGGGAAACGGAGGGTTGTTTGGGTGACTGGGCAACTGAGCGAGAGGTGGAGATTTCGCGGCTTGAGCAGGAGAATCAAGAACTCAGGCGAATGTTAGGTATCGACGAGGAGAGTGTTGCGGCTTCTGGTGTAACTATCGACCTGGACCGGACAGATGTTGGGCGGTTTTCAGGGTTTTTGTCGGGGGGTTCGTTGAGACGAAATCCGGCGAGTAACGATGGGATCATAAATGGTCCTAAACCCCCGTTTTGGGACATTCAATCCCATCACCAACTACAACTACCACTACAACAGCAACATCCACCACTACAATCCCCGCTTTATCCTGGTCATGGAGGAGGTGTACCGCTACAGCGAGCTCTTGAACTGCAGACGGGAATGAGACTGGGCAATCAGGGACAAGGGCGAAGACCAGGCATATTTGGTGGTGGTGCGAGAGGCGGACGGCGAGGAGGACTTGGAGGACTTGCTGGTATTGCACCAATACCTGGATGGCAGCCCGCTCCCCCTACCCCACTCGTTGACAGATCATGGTGAAAATGTCAAGGCGGCTGTTTAACTTATTGAATTATATAACCATATATAGCTTTCTCGCCCGGACATATAATGTGTTGAAGTTGTTAGGCGGCTGTCTAGTCAGGATCGACAAGTAGCAGAATGTGGCATATGTCATTATTTCTACGGCATTTGGGCGCCAAGAGTCTCTGTCTTTTGCCAATGTTAAGAAAGTATACCCAGCAAATCCCTCACATGAAAATCTTGGAACTTCTTTGCTATGCGCGTCTCCACTTAAGTCCGTTGGTTCTGAATTCCGACATGTTTCTTGTGCAATGTGGACTACATCATTCAGAGATTCATATATCTCGCCTCAAGCTGATACTCATCTAATCACACACAAATCGTCTCTTGCCCTTCACTGAGAGCGTCTTTTAAGGACTCGTTCCATCAGACTATTGGCTGTACTCGATCATGCCTCTTGATGAGCTACCGGCTGAATTATACTCAGCGATCCTCTCTCATATCCCTCGCTCATCACGGCAAAGAACAGCTTTAGCCCTGACAAGAGCTTTGCCACGCGCACCCATCTCCCAGCATCATCTTTTCGAATCAGTACGACTCGTCCGTCCTCATCAAGCCCCAGGCTTATACAGGCGCCTTTGCTGCGCTCACACGGAACATATCAAGAGACCATGGGTAGTCCCCGATATTGTGTTATGGATTCATCATCTTTCTGTAGAGTCATGGAGGGTAGACGCTGACGTCCTTGTCAACGTGATTCACCTTCTCTCAAATCTTGAAACGTTCAATCTCTGCATTGGGCCTGATAATTTCTTACCTGAGCATCTCGAAGCTGCGTTTAGGACGCAGAAGACCAAGTTAAAACTGCTAGCCTTGAAATTTAGTCCGTAGTAAGTAAATTTCCTCTGTTGATATGTATCTTCATTTCTTAGTAACCAACATGAATTAAGTGTCAGAAAAGCTACTTATTATCAATTTCTCAAAGTATGTATTGAAAGGTTGTTTTCCCGGCAACAACGGTGACTTACAAGTCTGGTATTGTAGGGATCTTATTATGATTCTACCCTTCGCGCACTCTCTGCATGGCCTAGTTCTAGCTTGTCGACGCTGTCCGTGGTCCATGATCCTTTTGTTCCCGACCCATCAGACATGATATCGAGTTTTGCTCAACCTTTAGTGTTCTTCCGACTCGATCTTAATCTGTCACTCTTCATTCATTCTCAAACGTCTTTAAAGAATCTCATCCTCCGTATTCCGGGGCGGACAATTGCTCGTCCCCTCATCATGGAACCATCGAATTTTAACCCATCGAGCGACGATGTTAAAGCAACTCTATCGTCTCCTCATCGTATCGAATTCTTGGATATATCTACTTGTAAAGTCTCCGAAAGCGACGTTGAAAGTCTGCTTGCCCACTTTACAGGCCTGAAGCACCTCATAGTTGACCAGTGCCCTGGTCTTCTTAGGGATAGTTTCCGCCCACCATCTGGTCAGGAAACCAGCTGGTGGTGGTCTTTCGGGAAGAAGTGCGCAATGGCTGGTTTGAAGAAGGCGAAGGACAAGGAGAAGGAGCTTAAAGCTCGGTTTGATGGAGCCTCTCGTATAAGCTCGGTTGCGAACCAGGAAAATATTCCGATTAATAATTCTAGCGAGCCACGGAGACCCAGACCCGGAAGGCGTGGGCTTGCCACAGCAACGTTCTCGTTACGCAGACCAGGATCTCCCCTCCATACTAATTACCCTGTTGGCCCTACTCCCGCGGTCGCGGGTGACCACAGTCAGCCTGTAGCCACGTCGAAGATATACATCTTACCTCCGCTTCCGACCTTGCGCACCCTCGCTCTTTCCCCTATATTAAAATCAAGTGAGCCTATGAAACCAGTTGTTCACCAGTCTATACTCGCCGATTTTGAAAGAGGGTGGAACGATGGTATTCGGATGGTTTGGGAGAAGAGAGCACGTATGGGGGATTCTTTCAGACGAGAATCAGGAGTTAGTATATTGAGGACGAGATTTATGAAATTTCGACAAGGGGTAAAGGATTCTGGAGGGGCGGCGGAGGATCTAGACGATCTAGAGGATATCACCACATATGAGGAAGGAATTTTCTCGCAACATAACGACTCCTCGTCGGACCTTGGGAAAGTACCTGCACTATGCCTCGGGGGCCTAAGTGCTGACGAAGGCAGACACGCAAGTGGGTGCGGGCATTCCATTGCTTGGCGAATTAACGACCTCCAATATTTGGGTTGATGACTGTGTTTTCGTCGCTGTTGTAGTAATCTCAGGGGAGGGGAGGGGGAATCAAGTCGGGGAGGAGGGAGGTAACAACGGTTCTAATTACTTCTTTTACTATCAAGATCTCACATATGAATCATACACGGTGATCTCCCGAACGTTATGCTTTTAAACCTTAGGAGTTCGAAAAATGGCGATCACTTATGAGCCGTTTACAGCGTCCCCCGAGTGATTCGAGTTCATTATCACATCTCCCGGGTTGATGCTTAACGTCCCAAACGAGATTTCCCCTCGAGAAGCGACAAACCCCGAGCAACACAAAACGGGTCTCTGAGATAGCTGTCTCCCCGAGATAGAAACACTCTGTTCACGACGCGGTGTTCGACTGAAGAAAATTTGTTCGGCTGCTGAAAGCCCTGTTATGGTAAGCCATTAGTCCATACCTCCATACGCATACCCAAGAAGTTGCTCAAGATCATCAATCGACCGTGTAAAAATTCTTGATTGCTTCTGCATCTAACTCTTGGGATCGCACAATACTTTAACCCTGCTCCGTTCATTGAAAGGTCTGATCTTATCTCTTATCTTATCCGTCACAGCACCAATGATATCATAGAATATCATGACGCTGCGCAAAGTGTTCACGCTGTGAAGTACATTGCACCACGATCCATGGCTTCACCCAGCAACTCTGATACAAACTCAATGACTCAGAACACAGAAACAGCAAAAATTGATTCTTTTACGAGAGCAAAACTCTCTGCAGTATCGAAATTCGAGACTCTAAAGCAAGCTTTCAGTTCCAAACGGGAACCCACAGTTATCTTCCCCCCACCTTCCTGGTCCATCACCGACGATGTACACCCACCTGAAGAAACAGATTCTAAACAAGAGTACGCGACAACGGAAACACAAGACGAAGCTCCGAATTTTGAGGCACCCGAGCCGAAGACATTCGCAATGAAGATTCGTCACCTAATCGATGAACTGCCACTCCCCGCTGGCCTAGCTGGGGCACTTGGATTGGGATCGAGTAGGGACGGCGCAATTACGCCTGTGGAAGGTGCAAAAGGTGATCCCACTACTGTTGCCGTTAACAGCGAGGGACCCCCAATTCCAGATGTTGTCGATGACAAGACTATGAAATACTTGTCATCGGAAGACGTGATGAACGGTTACGCAGCCGACGCGTCAGGGTCAAGGCAAAGCGTTTGGCAAGAATTGGAACGAATGAAGCATGATGGTAATATTGAAAGGACCGATCCGACGACGGAAGCCAAGCACGACGAGGGTGTGATGATGTATGCGCCTCTTGAGCCAAAGGTAGATTCGGAGGTTGAGCTTGCAGAATCCGAGCTGGAGTATGTCGACGAAAAACCGGTCGCGGGAAAAGAAGGGGCGAAGAACGAAGGTAAGGGGAAGGCAAAGGCAGAAGATACCAGCAGCCCCCCAGAACTATCCCAACCTGCGACACTCGAAAAACACTGGGTGCCTTCGACTACGAAAATATCCGTTTTCACTGCATGGTGGGGATATCGGCTGTACCTTCCTCCACCTGTCATGGCCCGTCTCGGCTCTAATCAAATAAAAGCCACTCAACGCGCGGCAATGGTGACGACAGCCCTTCAGTGGTTTTTGAAAAAGGTACCAACGACGTTCATCCCGCCCCAGCTCCGGCCAGCTGTCAAAGTGCTACAACGGCTGTCCCCCCTTTTGGGGTACATTGGCGTTTTCGTCGCATGGAGCTGGACAAGAATAACAAAATATGATAAAGGTCGGATTAGCTTTTGAATTGTGGTACTCGCTTCCGATACTGATATACATTGCATGGGAATTTACATAGGGAATGGGGTGGTACTGAGCGCCACTTGGCTGCTACCTGTGGCACTGATACCTATGTCGTGGGATGCAGGTGACATTCAAGGCCCGAAGAACCGACCACCTGCGGTGAAAGATGAGGAGGCTCAGAACAAGGAAGACGGTGACCAGTACTCGAAAAAGGATAAAGTAAAGAAGTAGAACCCGAGATGACACGATATGACAGTTGTGGACACCGATCTCTACTCCTCTTTGTTTTATGGCACCCATTCAATAAACGTATATTTTTGTTGTCCATTTGGATCTCTTATCACAGGTGATCCTTCATCATGGGTGAACTCCCGAATGGATACAAGGAAGAGATATTAGCGCCCAAAGAAAGGAAGGCTCCAGCAGATATCGAGCACATGGTACGTCTGTTCTCCGCAAAGTCGATCATGCTCCTGTCTGTCTCTCGATCTTCCCCCGCACATGCGTGGAGCTGGGTCTTTCAGATATTCGTTACGTCATCTTTATCACCCATCCGCCTCCCCCCCCAGACTTGAACATGAGCGCCACCCGAGTGTTTGTGGCGTTCGATAAATCCGTTTACGACATGGCAACATTCCAAATCACCGTCTATTCTTCCTCAGCCAGTAATACAAGGAAGCATTCTCATCACGGGCCGATATCAAGTCTTCTTCTCCATGCCTCTCTTTCAACATCCATTGCATCTTTTTACCATCATGTATGAGCAATAAGTTACATCTTTTTATCTCGCACTCGAGGCTTGCACGCTTACAGTATGCGAACCACAATTGTATGCAAGGCCCCAAGGCAGGATAAAATAATAAAGCGGATGCTACTTGGGGAAACCCGCGTCTAGCGAGTTCCCGCATCTTGATTCGGATTGCCGACCTACACTGAGTGACATCGTTAAGCAAGCTTATCAGTGGACATCCGGGTCATTCGTTTTCCCAGTCAACTTGGTCTGTTATGTACTTTGGGGATTTTCAAGAAGCAACACTCCCATACCCGTTACGTCACCGCGACTGCCAAATTCCCGTCGCTTACTGGACCAGGTGATCTGTCAAACCACGAATAAGGTAGCACTGTGTGGGATGCCGTGATCTCAATGCGGCTGGTTTGTTTGTTTTCTCTCCGTTCTGTCTTTCTTTTCCGCTGACGGCTTACTTGGAAGTTGCGGCAAGTGTTCAGATGATCAAAGTTTAATATCTGGGGTACCAACATTAATAGACCGAATTTCGAAAGTGATGATGTTTCGGACAGATGGCTTGATAAGCTATCACCAAGTTCCGAGACGGATATGCCGCTGTTCACAAATGCGCACGCATACGCACACCTGTACCTCTACCCCTTGTACTGAACGAGGGCAGTGATCTACACCGCCTGAAACGACCTTATACGGTTGTAAGGAAGTAAAATTGATGGAGATTGCGGCGATTACGGCTTGATCTATCAGAACCAAGGGTCTTTTTCTTCCAGGGCAATAACGATTGAGGCTGTGTAACACAGGTCCCGTAGCACGGCAGCAAAGTGGAATTTGAGAGGAAGTTTAGTCGATCCTTCAGGATAAGAAAGATTTGGTCAGGTGGGAACGAGGTGCCCAACGTCTTCGTGTGAGGGTGGCTAATTGATACCTATGGCGTCTGACGCTCTTTCCCATCTCAAAATTAAATCGCTGGCAGGTGATGATAGTGTGATGGGGTAGGTATTGGACACGGATCTATCTTCTAATTAACGACAGTTGCGCTAAACGTTTCACTGCCTCATTGTGGGTTGGCATGAAACGACGAGATTTGATTATCTATATCATCTTGAGATCATACATATGATATACCACTGATATACCTCGCGAATCTACTATGGGTTGGGCGGATTGAGGCTAGCTCAATCCAAAACTGGAGGTGAAGAGAGGACAGCCCATCGGAACCTTTTTGGTATGATGATCCTACCAGTGCATCGGTGGGGTATCCAGTTCTTGACAAGGCACAGCCGTTGACGCGATCGAACTACGTCGAAGCTGTGTCCCACAAGTATACCCACCACTTTAGAGAGCTTAACTCTCACAGAGGATGAAAGAACTGTTGATGTGTACGATCTTCTCCCGGGCGCCGGACAATTTTCGGCCATCGTGCCCATCATTAGAATGTGGGTCCCCCCCCCTTCCTCGGACCGTCCTTTGGTATGTGAAGGCTGAGATTTGCGCATCATACTACGCGAGCTGGCCATGACGCGTCCAGCATCATAAGTATGTCATTTCCCTGAGGTTATTGAAACAATCAATGCACGAGGCATTGATAACAAGTTGATGATTGATTGCGGGTCATCCAAGATTATGCACGAGGCAGAGCAGTTTGTGCAGAGGAATCTAAAAGCTACATAGTATAAGGTTACTCTTGTTGAAAATGCACGAGGCAATTGTCGTCCATGGAGTGCGGAGAGGGTATCACCTCGAGGCATTGCTGAACTAGCTGAGAACTCTATATGGCGTATTGAATTTTTTAGCAGGAATGTTTGGCGCCGGAAATGACTGCTCATGACTGCTGTCCGACTGTTAGCATGTATACGTACATAAAAAGAGGACAGGCGCCAAGACCAACAAAACTCGTGAGCATTGTTTCTTAGACATCGGACTGATGGTAGATGCTGCTATCGTTGTTTTAATGCCTCAACGCGCAGCAGAGGCTATACGGAGCTGAGCTGTCTCCCCCTCCTTGAGCGGTTATATATTTCCTAGATACGTACCGTACCTATGTCCATTTACATTATAAGCCCCACTACTGGTCCAGCATATCTCGGAGTTGATGAGATAATTCCTAGGGGCGGTATAATGCTAAATTAGACTCTTTCCGAGGATGAAGTATACAGTCATGGTTAATACCATTCCAAGATGGATGTTATGAATGGTTATAGTTGCCGAAGTGAATGTTGTTTAGGGCTGTGGGCGCTGTGACGAGAGATCCGGGTGATGTTGCTGAAAGGATATGATGCATATGGATGATGAATCTAGAAGAGGCATTGGAGACCCAGGAATTTTAGCAGACAGGTGATTGTGGCAACGCTGTGGGAGGTCCCGATAACCATGGATCTATTTCGGGATAGATATCGGCATACTCCGGACCTCGAGGCCGTTTAATCATATTATTATGTAATATATAATATATATTTTATCCGTTTCGTCTCTTTATCCCGCTTTCCCCCCCAACGCCATGCTGGCCGTCCGCTATCCGGGCAGCCCTCCTCATCGCCGCGGGCGTTCACGGCAGATATCACAAGCAGCGCTCGCAAGGCAGGCTTCCGAAGAGCGCAGGAGCAGGGCACAAAGAGCCACATTCCCGACTCGGACCTCCTCAAACGAAAAGTCCGTCGCCACCATCGTATCCCCAGCTCCTATTAAGCCCTTCGCGAGGCCGGCTTTCATTCCACAGCCTTCAGCACCTCCCCCCATTGACTACTATGACTCCCCACCATCTCCTCCGCGTTCGCTCGTAGACCAAGTTCACGTCGCGTACGCCAACGACGATATACAACTTGCCAAGATGCTCCTTTTGCGTCTTAAAGGTATTCACGTCACATCTGTAGATGATCCGCGCGTTGCCGCCGTCAAGGACGAGGATTTTGATTTTTGCTTTTTCCCTCATGGGCGACTCATGGACGAAGAGAGCGAAAGAGCAATTCAGGAAAGGCAACGCATAGAGTTGGAAGAGCTAGAGGAAAGGAAACGCGAGGAGAGGTTACGTGACTGTGAGCGTATTTGGGAATCGGAGAAGAAAAGGTTAAGAGATGCCAAGACTCTCGCGCTCCAGCAGCGTGAGCTGGAAGAGAAACGCAAGGCCCAAGAAGAGCAGAGAAGAATCGCACTATTACAGGAATCGCCACTGGTCGAACGCCGAGCACCATCGAAACGTCATTCGCGCCCCGTCTCCCGGAACATCGTTTCATATAAGCTCATCCCCTCATCGTTACCTCATAATGAGGAGCCATTCGTTTATGACTCGATGCCTCTTTTTATTCCTCGTCCCATACCCAAGCCCGCGGTCCAGTTAGAGCCCAGGAAGTCAATGTCACCGTTTTCGCGGCCGCTCTTTGACGATACGCGGACCGTCCCTTTTAGCGATGTCCTCGTTAGCATGCAGGGCCCACTGTTTCCTCCCGAGCGTCGGCAAGCAAGCCCATTGTCATCTAGTGTGAGTCAGGATCGCAAGAGGCGACGAGAGATTGAACTCTTGGACTCTCTCCTCAAAGTTGTTGAATGGGAACGAGACGAGCGGCGGAAGAGGAAGGGCAAAGCACCAGAGAAACCTGTTGTGCGAAGAAGAAACAGTGACAAGTCTAGCTCCATAACTCAATGCGCGGCGTGTTCGTCTTCGTCCACGTCATCCTCATCCTCATCTTCCACTGCCTCTTCATCTTCTCGGCGTTCGTGGTTATCTTTTTCGGGCGTGTCATCGTCATCGCTCTCGACAGCCGCGACAACGCCTTCAAGCTCTCCTCCTAAGTATTTCCATCATACCGCGTCGTCGAGCAGTAAGGTACAGCCGAAATCCTGGTTCCTCACACCGTCATCATCATTACACCTGTCTACACCACCAGTCGTCTCCCCTGTAGCCCACTCGTGTAAGGCCTATGCACACCTCACTCCTGTGTCCCCAGCGGATAGCCCCCTTCCCCTATCTCCGTCCGAGTTTACAGCCTTTACACCGCCTCATCGCCTTGTTAATAGGAGCACATCGCTGGATTCAGTCACTATCGGGCTTGATGATGCCGCGACATCTGGTGGCACGTTGCTTCGTCGCGTGTCTCAGCTACTTGACATTGCCAAGGGTTTCCAAAGCGCATATATCAACGCGACGATGTTCGCTATGTCTGCTTCCCATAGCCCGCTCGGTTCTTATCGTGTTGGTTCTGCGTATGTGGTCAGCATAGCCTCAACGCCACGTTCAATCACCCAGAAGCAGCTACGAAAGCATGTGCCAGAAGGCGCAAGAGCACGTCCTACTGATGTTCAAGCATTTTTGGGCTCTAAGCGGACAAGGAACAGCAATGACGGTCGTCGTAACTCGAGTGGCGGTGGCCCCGGTTATTTGATTCCACTTCGGCCGTACACCCCTGTTTGTGGCGATGATGAGGAAGAGATTGATGACGACTCTGCTGTGGACCGGCTGCTACCCCGAACGCCTTTACCTCATCCTTTGCCGTATACATTACATTTCAAGCCGCACTACGTTCCTCCTCGTTCGCCTTGGCAAATCCGTGCCCGTATGAACGCAGAGGGTATCATGCTTATGACCGGAAGGCATCCTCCGGTCGTGTCTAGGATTCGGCCTGTGGAGAACGCTGCTCATCTCCGGATCAGGGCTGTTGAGAATTCTGTGGGGTGTCAGTGGAGCCCACTCGATATAGGCATGGGATTCGGGTTTTCGTCTGTTCGTGGGGACGGTTTTGGACGAACGGGCATGAGGAGCGAGCGGATACGTGAAGAGTGGTGGATGGGGAGTGGGAGAGAGAAGATCTTGGGGCGTGCTTATGAGGAAATTGGCAGAAGTCGGTTGGGTATCGAGGCCCATCAAGAAGACGAGCGCTGGAGGGAGATTAGGTGGTAAATGGTGTGCGATGACGTGCTTCTCTGGCTGCTCAACCAGTTTATGCTACTTTTTCTTGGGTGTTTATTTGATGCTTTCATTGGTTTCCTTTTAGTTTCGGTTGCATTGGCTTGTATGTTTATATCCCTCATCATCATGCTCCAATACCCTCTGTACTTTTATCACTACTTTTATCACTACTACCGTACTAATCGCTTGCTTATGTACCATAAATCAATTCGGACCCGTTCTATGACTCTACCTCACCACTCGATCTCTATAACAACTGAGCCGATCTCTGACTTGAATCAGGTATCTTCGACACAATGTCTGTTACTCCAAGCCCTCTAGTCACAATCGATGGCGTGCAGGCGTATCTTGCCAATACATCTTTCGCCAGTCACACTATAACTCCGCTCAGCGGCGGCGGAGCCAATTTCGCCTACCGAATACACTTGCGAAGGCCTGTTGACGGTAATGCGACACTTGTCCTGAAATTTGGTGAGCCCTATGTGAAAAGCTTGAGTACCCTCGCGTTCTCTTTGGATCGTCAAGTGAGTAGTGCATATAATGTCGCCTCACAATACAACCGATGTTCCTTCTCTTTCAGAAATTCGAGTACGAAGCCATGAAACGTGTCAAAGCCTGGGTTCCTCCGGATTCTCTTGTTACCGTCCCCACAATTTACAAATTCGATGAAGAACAGCATGTCCTCATAATGGAAGATTGTGGAACCAACATCCTGACGCTCAAAGATTTTTACAAACAAGGCCTAGTACCCGGATCTGAATCCATCGACTTAGCAGAAAAAATCGGGGCCTCCTTAGGGCGTTTCATTGGCGGGATGCATGCTTGGAGCCGTACAGATCCTGACGGAATCCTTGGGGTCTTTGCGGAGAACACGCAAGCACAGCAGTTGTCAGCCTGGGCATTCTATGGACGTCTCGTATCAACCCTCAGACCTGGAGAAGAGGATTACGCGTGTCCTGCCCTTGCGGATCCACCGTTACAAGTTAAAGAGGAGGATATCGACATCATGAGAGGCGTGGCCGACCAGATGAGCAAGGCTATAACTACTGCTCGCGATACTGTGCGTAAGCCTTTGGTCAGCCCATAGCACCAAAGAACCAACGCAGCTGACGTATTCAACTATAGTTTGTTATGGGTGACTTTTGGCCTGGCAACATAATGGTTGTCCTCGATGCTGAGCAGAAACTCAAACGACTGTACATCCTCGACTGGGAGATCGCGAAACCTGGTCTACCTGGGTGCGAGATTGGGCAATTTTGCGCAGAGATGGACCTCCTGAGACGTTTTGTGCCTGCTGCGGCAGGAGCATCATCGACGGTGATCAGAACCTTCATGCAGGCGTATGCAAAAGAGATCAACCCCACTTTTGAGGTTGCGCGGAACGCACTCGTACATTGGGGGACGCATCTAGTTGTATGGACGCCGCGTGTACCTTGGGGCGAGAAAGAGATGACAAGGAAGGCTGTTGAGGATGGTGTGCGGTTTATAGTTGAGGCTGCTCAGGCTGCAGAAGAGACTCTAAGCAAGTCACTAATTGGACCATTGATCTCGGGCTGAAGCGTTGATGACCCTGATGGTGATGGGCTTGCATATATATATAATCGTATGCACGAATGTATGCATCCAATATGGTCCTCTGTATTCAACTGTCAGTAACCCTGCTCGACGTTTTTGTTTGAATTGACTGCAGGCTGCCAGACCTTTCTGTGAACTCGGCTGTGCTATTGTCATGCGCTTACTCATTTCGACAACTTGTCATAGAAGCGGCGGCGGCTGTCGCTACAGCTCCTTGCTGAACGGTCGAAACTATGATAACAAGATTGTAGAAGGGGAAGAGCCAATGTTGATCGTTTCATTGTACAACATTCCGATCTCTCTGGAGAGTTTGCCCGTGTTCATCAAAGTTGGGTCACACTAGAAGGAGGCAGTCCTGGAGTCCGGCAACTTCTTTAGACCTTTAAAGTGTTTGCCTTATAATTTTCTATCAGCCGCCATTTTGACCTCGGATTCTACCTCAATGAGCACGGAGGCAGACCTAGAAGCAAACAGACCCGAAGAATCTAGCGTGAGCGTGGACAACGCAAACGCTGTTCTTCTTTCTGGCCACAAAACAGAAGTGCAGCCACGCCAAACCTAATTTTTATCGACACCTAATGTCTCCTCTCGTTTCTAGGTATTTGTCTGTGGGTTTAACCCAGTTAAGCATAATATACTGGCTTCCGGGCAAGCAGTAGCTTCCTTCCGTCGTTCATTGCTCATCGACTAAATATTTCCATGGGTTTATCGCACAGGTCTAAGGATGGTATCGTGAACATATGGAATTTACCAAACCTGTCAGCTGGCCAAAGCTATTTGGCTCAGTCTACCAATCCGACTGTCGTAGACTTGCTCGCTAAACCTGGACAGGCAGATCTGAAATCGCTCCACTGGAATGCTGATGGAACGCTACTGGCTGTCGGCTCATATGATTCCATTCTTCGAATATGCACTAGTAGTGGTTCTCTGCATTTTTCGAACCCACAACACAAGGTAGGTGCTTTCGTCCATCACATTCACTTCCCTCCGCTGCTCATTATTTCTGTCTAGGGAGCTATCTTCGCTGTACGATTCTCCAAGTCTGGAAAGTGGCTTTTGACTGCGAGCATGGATGGTACATTTTGCGTTTGGGACGTCAATAAGAAGCTTTTGCATCAACAATATCATTGTCATACCGGTATGTCATATCTCCTTTCGACAGACTTGTCTTCTCATAGCATTCAGACTGCTGTTCGGATGCAGACTGGCTTAATGACGATACTTTCGCGATATGCGGTGCCGACGAAACCATATTGATCATGCGAGTGGGCATGCAACAGCCTCTCAAAATACTCAAGTGGGTTATCGTCTAGCAAGCGATATATTCATCTTCTAGAGCTATCACTGTTACAGAGGACATGAGGATGAAATCAATCAAATCAAGTCCAGCCCCTCCGGAACACAACTTGCGTCATGTTCGGATGATATGACTGCGCGGGTTTGGAACACCTCAGGCCTTACCGCGTCTGAAGCTGTTATCGTCCTGGAGGGACACAAGCATCCAGTCTGTGCGCTCTGCTGGTGCCCTCAGCAGACGCTCGGACCTCATCCTCTCATCGCAACGTAGGTTTCAATCATTCCACGTCAAGCTATAGGTTGGTGATAATCAATCTCCAGCTCCTCTTTTGACGAAACGACACGCCTGTGGGATTCGGTGACCGGCGAGTGCTTAAAAGTGTTCGCCGATCATGAGCGGGCGGCCTATGCTCTTGCGTTTAGCCCGAACGGACGCTGGTTAGCTGCAGCTGGTGGCGATGGCTGGTTGCATGTCTATAGCGTTTTGGTAGGTCTTTCTCACATCTGGACTGCATTTGGTTTACTCTGATTCGTACAGAAGCAGGAGTTGCGATGGTCTTGGCATGTTGGAGCTCAGCGGACGGGCATATTTGAGATTGATTGGCAGATGGCCAATGACCTCAATCGCATTGCACTAGCATTAGAATGTAGGCAAGTCGCCGTAATAGACGTATCCAAAATCCCTGCATTGCAGGATGACTGAGGGATACATAGGCAATACGACCCAGGTGAGTGGTTAGAAGTTTTCGCTAACTTGCCTGAGGAGGCTTACCTTGGTTCTCGATTGCGGAATTCCACCAGCAGTCCATCTATTGACCAACAAGGGATAGATCAGCTTCTTCGCAAAAATAATGTAAGTACTGGTATCCTAACCATATAGACATGGTTGGCTGCTGTGAGCTAGAGCTTCGCAGTAAGATAGTGAAGACACTAGAAAAAGGAAAAGATACCAACATTAAGCCCAACACCTCCGGCTTTTAAACTAACAACCAGCACCTTCGGTTTCCTTGAAGGTATTTTGAACCCCGAGATAGCGGTGTTCTTCTTTTTGATGTCCATAGTCCCATCAAAGCGGTACAGCTCGAAACGATCACGTTGTAGGGCGGTTTCTATCAAGTCCAAAAAGCTTGTAAATTGGGAGAACACAACAGCCCTAAAACACGGATCCTGATTTCGGAGGCGTTCTGTAAAGGAAAACAATTTGTGATTAGAGGACGGTTAAGTTGGGTGTTAGAAACGCACTCAGACTCTTGAGCAGAGCTTCTAATTTGGTAGATGAAACAAAGTCGTTTCGACGCAAAGTCACTTTAGGTTGTGAAGCTTGGGAGATAGGCTTTCCGTGGTCTGGTCTGCGTACAACTTCAAGAAGCTCACTTGCCTAAAAATATGGGAGGTCTGGGCCCGTGAGAAAAGATAGAATCCACGCTACCTTGACGGGTCCCTTCGCGCAGGTCGGACAGCGCGATTCTTCCAGCCGCTCTTCACATGTAGCTATTAGAGCAAGGATGCAGTCTTTACAGCTTCGAGAATGCCCGCATTAAAATTATCTCAAACTCTATGATCGCGAGGGGTCTCACCATTGGTGCATGCAGCCAGGGATAATCATCGGCGTCTCCATCACGTCTAAGCAAATTGGACACTCGTCTGTCTCATTATCAGCCAATTTGGCTAGGACCTCTTCAGCATAACTGTTATTGCTATCGCTACCTCCCTCGACTAGTCGTTGTAGTAGGTGATTGACGTCGATAACCGGATCACCATCAGGAGATAGCGCACGCTTGTCGTCAGGCGTAATTACAAGATGTGGGTGGAGAACAGCTCGTCTCAGCCTTTGACAAACGTCAGAGACGGGAAAGATATTTCGGTATCATCAAACTTACCTCATCAACATGGCTAAAATGTGAGTGTAATTCCTGCTGACGAGCCCCTTGGCATTTAATCTCTCGAACTTTTTCTTCGCTGACATATACATAGAATCATATATTTTCCTCTCCAAAGGAGAAAATTCCAGAGTTTCGACAACAACCTTTGTGAGATCTTCTCTGAGCAGCCGTCTATGTAAAAAAAAGGAAACCGCATACCTCTTTGGTTGGGAGTTCCACAATCTTTTTGCCATCCGTATCACGCATGTTCTTTTCACGTCGTAGCAGGACACTCTCTAAGATAACTTGTACTATCTCGATAGCCTTGGGGTCGTGGGCTAGGAAAGGCAGGGTAATGAACCTTGAAATTCTGTCAGATGGATTAGCAACGAAGGTAACCAAACTCACGAGCGGAAGAAAGCAAAGTCTGACCAAGGTTTGAAGCGAAGAAATTTCCTACAGCTACAGTCAGAGGGTTCTTCTTCCATGCAGCAAAGACGTACTGACAGGAGAGAATACAAATCTTCTAGTCTATTGACGATCGGGGTCCCTTGAAATACGTGAGCAAAGCCTTTGGTTGATGGGACAGCTCACAAACCTGTGACAGCCCATCTCCTTCTAGCCTGGAGACTATACGCAGCTTTGGCTGTTTTACTTGTTCGGGACTTGCACGAATGAGCCTCATCCAAGACAACTCTAAGCCAATTGACTGCAACGAAGGTTAACTGTTTTCACTACACGCAGAGGTTCATCAAGCATACCCTCAAACACGGATGATCTACCGCCAGTTCTCTCGTACTTGGCATGTTCTGAAGCTAACACTCCATACGATGTGATGACAATCTTGATTGTTTGATCGTCATTGTCATCTTCAGCCATAGCGTCCAAGTCAAGCCGATTTTGGCCATGCCACACGAGAACCTTGACAGTTCCAGAACTGCTCGATCGTTCTAGCTCTTCCGACCATTGAGCAAGTAATGATGTAGGCGCAACAATAAGTGTAGCCGAGCTAGGCTTCGAAGGTTTGCTGTGTGGTCGAAAGGTGTCGTTGAGTTTTAACTGACGTGATTTTGCAGCTGGTGGCGGTTCACCATCGGCTTCAAGTGGTGGGCTAGTGTGAATGAGGGCTGAGATCATGATAGTTTTTCCCATTCCCACTAAAGTAGGGGTCAGAACTATGAATTTGAGCTACGCGAAACACATACTCTCTGTTAAGATCCATTGAACCGTGTGTGTTTAGCGAACAAAAGAGAAACATTAAATGAAATTTACCATCGCTAGGTCCAGAATGAGTGTTATTGCCGTAAAGATCAGGTCAACATAGAGCTTACGCTAGAATCCCACCTCGGAATTTCCTTTCTTGCTTTGGAAATTCCAGACTCATTTCACCAGAGTAGGGATTCAAATAAAACGGCTTCTCCTCATCCTCCGAGAGGTCTATCGTATTCCCATCCATAACCGGCATCGGAGGAAAGAAGTATCTAGCTCAAAGACAAATGAGCCAGAGTTACTAGTAGTAGCCAAGGATCGTACTGAGACCAAGTAGTGAGTTTTTCCGGACAATCAGTCATAGTCCCCCGGAATTCAATTATACCTAACCTATATCAACTTTGGTTGTGCTCTGAATTCAAGCCCACGCACCCAGATCCAGAAGCTTCGAAATCCACCACGATACATTAGTAGGAAGCCGGCCAAACTCTATCATGTAGACGTTGATCAGGCAATAGAACTTCAAGTAGGACAAAAAAGAAACTGCTAGCTTACCTGAGCCGCGACTGTTAACTAGACGAACTATGTGATCTTCCTTTGCTTTCTTCTTTGTCTTTGAGGGTCCAGGTTTTAGCATCGGTTTTATGGACATTTGCTTTTTCCCAGCATCCTTCCTTCCTTGCAGGATATTCGACTTCTTTGGGAGGCGCTCGGCATCCTCTCTAATTTCGCGATAAATCTTTACAGGTTCGTTGCACTTTATGTAACCTTTTCCGGATACATTGCTCCAGGCATTAGGTATTAATACTTCGCCTAGGTATGTCGGCTGAAACTCTGATATGGCAGAAGAAGGCGGCTGTATTCGTGGCTTTTTAGAGCGAGGTTCAGTTCCATTGCGACAGGTTGAGGTTGCACGGGAGTGAGATTTATCTGAGCCTTCCAGTGAGTTTGTTGGCTCCCGAGAGATGGGAGCTGGTGAAGACACGATGATTTCGTCTTCTAAATCAAGCTCCGGTGTTGAAAGCTTTCGCTTAGTCAATATGGGAGAGTCGGTATCGTGGCCTGGCAGGTGATCATCGTCGCTGTCGGGTAGGAAAAGGCGGACGGGTGATGATGCTCCCGAAGTCGTAGGCGGCGATTCGGGCCGACCCATAGGCACGTCTTGGTCCTCATCTTCTGAACCAGCGAAAAAGAGGCCACTGGGAGGGCCTTCAGACAGCTCGTCGTCAGTCATTAGAAAAAAATTAAATGTAGTTAAGGAAAGACGCGTTACACAGTTTAACGCGTCCGACGCGCCGTGCAAACACGCACAATCAAGCTAATCAGGCATTTCGAATTTTCGAGATCTGTAAGGCCTTTAGCAGGCTTTGCTTCGTTCTCTCTCGTCAGTAAACAATGCAGCGCGGCCTTCCAATGGTTTGTATAAAATTGAGATTAGTTTTTTCTTTTCTTTACTGATGATTATATCGTGCAGCAACCGACAGTAGTGCTCTTGAAGGAGGGCACTGACACCTCTCAAGGAACACCACAATTACTTTCTAACATCTCAGCATGTCTTGCCATCGCGCAGACTCTTTCTAGTACTCTTGGTCCAAGGGGAATGGACAAACTGATTGTGTCCGATCGAGGGGAAGCTCAGATCACGAATGATGGTGCTACAATCCTTAAATTGCTGGACATTGTACACCCCGCTGCGCGAACCCTTGTGGATATCGCTAGGGCTCAGGATGCTGAAGTTGGAGACGGAACGACTAGCGTTGTGCTATTGGCAGCACAACTGTTGAAGGAAGTTAGGAGCTATATTGAAGAAGGTGTGAGCCCTCATATCATCATGAAGGGTTTCCGAAGGGCGTCACAATTGGTTCGTGCATTCATCCCTGCGCATCACACTTAAACTAACGATCTTTTAGACCACCGACCATATCAAAGAACTTCAAATCACCATTGACAAGTCGGATCCAGAGTATGCTCCTCTCAAACCTCTGGTTGTCTGTCTAACATGTCAAACAGGAGATTCCGGTCACTGTTGCTGAAATGCGCTTCGACGTCAATGTCATCGAAACTGATCCATTCAGAGAAACCGTTTTTCTCGAACATGGTCGTGGATGCCATTCAGAGTCTGGATCAAGATGACCTTGACGAATCGCTCATTGGAGTAAAGAAAGTCACTGGAGGAGGCATGCAAGACTCCCTTCTCATACACGGCGTTGCTTTCAAAAAAACATTTACATATGCCGGCGCGGAGCAACAACCAAAACAATTCCGCTTATTTTACATGATTTTAATATTAGACAGCTGCTAATCCATACTACTGCCAAGCGAATATTGCGCAAAATGGACTTACGTGTTGCTCTGTGGGCTTCTATCATGTTTTTTGCCATGGATTTGGACAGAGGCAATATCTCACAAGCAAACTCTGATAATCTCCTGGATGATTTGAACTTGACGACTAATGACTTCAATCTCGGCAACAGTCTATTTAGATTAACGTTCTTGATTGCAGGTTGGCGTCGTTTCGCAACTGTAGCCATCTGTTTTTCTGATGATTTGATATACAGAGTTGCCTTCTCAGCTGGTCTCAAAACGTATCGGGCCTGACACTTGGGTACCAACGCAGGTTGACATTCTCACACTAAGGCGTTCGGATAGTACATGCTTACAAAAATGTAATCCGAATGCAGATGATGCTGTGGAGTGTTGTGTCCTTCAGCCAGTTTTGGCTTACCGGAAGATCGACCTTTTTGGCATGCAGGTCGGTTGACCTTTTCTCTGCATCATCACCATCCAGTCGAACGAGTACAGAGCCTTGTTGGGATTTATGCAAGGCGGGTTTATACCCGATATCGTGTTATATCTATCCTACTACTACACAAAATCAGAGTGTACGTCGTAACACGGCAAGCATTCTGTCTGCTGACTGTGCTCTTCAGTGCCTATTCGGCTGGCTTTCTTTTGGGTGTCTAATTACATCTCTGACATTGTCAGCGCGTTTCTTGCCACCGGGATTTTGAAACTTCGAGGGGTCAATGGGAAAGAAGGCTGGCGGTATCTATTTTTAATCGAGGGTTTGATAACGCTCGGCGTTGGAGTCGCTGCCTGGTTTCTCATGCCTGCAGGTCCGACGCAGACAAAAGCTTGGTATCGACCAAAAGGCTGGTTCAGTGAAAGGTAGTCCCCCGCTGCCGACGATTTTTCTCATCCTAAACGCGTTGTTCAGAGAAGAAATCATAATAGTCAATCGGGTCTTGCGAGATGACCCTACGAAGTCTGACATGCATAACCGAGAAGGACTTACCATAAGGATGATATACAAGGCTCTCAAGGACTGGCGACTCTGGCCTATATATTTCCTTGGAATTGTGCACATGAGTAAGAGTTGAATTATAAATGGCCGCAAGGCTCTCACTCGTCATCGTTGACTTCGCAGTACCGGTCGGACCACCACAGACCTATTTGACGCTATCCCTTCGAAACCTGGGTTTCAACACGACAGCGACGAATCTCTTGACAATTCCGTCTACCATCATCGGTATGCTGATGCTCCTCGCTACGGCCTATTTCAGCGAGATAGTCGATAGCCGCATCGCGGCGACGGTCGTTCTGCAAATCTGGGCACTTCCTCTCCTCGTAGCGCTGTACACATTCAACAAAGAAACGTCTCAATGGACCTACTACGTCGTTGTTACGCTTATCACTGGATTTCCCTATATTCATCCGATCCAAGTTGCATGGGCGTCCAGAAATTCCTATAGTGTGCGTACAAGGTGAGATAACCACTGAAGCAGAAGGATAGCACTTTTTACTGTGGCGTCGATGTTTCTAGGACAGTCTCTGCCAGGTATGGGCTGTAGTCACTACCTTGGAGATAGGTTACTAAATCACTTTAGCGTTTATAATATGTTCGTACAGGCAGGTGCTATCACCTATGTGAGTGCATCCCAGCGCTTGATGCTTCGCTCCTTTCGCCGCTATATTTTTGCTTCGCATAAACTAGATTATCTGAATAGTTGAGGCTGGCAAGCTACTATGAGACAGATGAACCTCTGTTCTTTTTTCGCTTTTTCTTCCGACTGTTTCCCGCTTGCACTACCGGCCCAGTTGAACCTGCTTCCACTTCCTCTCTGGGACGTTTTTTCGGTAAAGGTTGCGGTACATTATCAGATGCTTCTTGAACAGAATCTGCTGCGCCAGATTTGTCTAGGTTTTGAGAAGCACCTTTGGCTGAATCTGTTAGACATCGATCTTCTAGGTTTTGAGTTATCACTGATTCAGGGATGGACTCTTTGGATAAATCCATCACTGCCGGGATTACCACAACGGGCTCCGAAAAAACTGCTCTGTAAGTATTTCGTGTCTCTATCCCAAACCAAGTTTCCTTAAGATCATAAGGGAATAGGTGATTGCTGAAGAGCTTACGGGCACGAAGGACTAGAGACTTAGGAGTTTTTGTCAAACTGCTATGGGCAGCATCTTGAGGTATGCCGAGCAGGGTGACGCTATCTGTATGCGTCAACATGATCGGCGGTTTTGAAAAGGTGAGATCAAAGACCTACAGGTTCGCGACATCCGCAGGTGCTCTAAGATCTGTTTCCGAAACGACGCCACCACCCGTGATGATGCTCCTTCCTCTCGTTACGCGAACTAACTCCTTAGCTGCAGCCCACCAATTCCTTTTAGCGGTTTGACCATGTTCTGCCCCACCCACGTTTGATAGTACGGCATCATTTTCTCCTCCTAAAGCGCCAACATAGTTAATCTCGAAGACCGCTCCATTTTTTATTGCTGTCCGTATTAGGGTGTGCTTCAAATGATATGGTAATCGAGGCAGAGTCAAAGGCAATGATATGATATGGGCTGTCACAGGCGACGGCATAGTATGTGTAAGACAGGCGAGTGAAAACGATGCTTGTGTCAACGGAACAAGTCCGATGAGATCATATGAAGGAAACAACGAGGCATTCGCACTAGTCTGCAAGCTCCGTATAAATTCAGAGACGGCGTTCAGCAGTGTGTCACCTACCAGCCCAAATCCTTTCTCGCTGTCCTCGTCAAGAATAATGCTAAGCCTCTTCAGATAAACGATACCAGGTCGTTTCCGAAGTTGGCTAACAAGACTCTCAGCCGTGTTGACATGAGTTTTGGGATCAACCCTTTTAGGAACAAGTTGATTAAGCGCAAAGATTGTGTATCCTACTAATATGGATGAGGATGTGCGATATGAATCAAGAAAGACGCGTCTTACAACGTACAAGGAGGTCGATACGACTTTCTATTCCGTTGATTTGCGCCGGAGTGAAAGCCACGGATGAGATCTGTTGTTTGCCCTTTCCTTTCTTCGACGTTGTCTGACCCAAAGGCTGTCCAATGTTAGGAATGGGTACATTCAAGTCAAAGTACATTGAAAAGGACAATCTCAGACGATCGTAGCAAGACCAAGCGACCAATAAATGTCATTGTTTATTTTGAACGACATTGCCAAATGTGCTGATCTGGGCTTGCTCGGGTACCAGTATGTACACACGTCTCGAATCAGAGTTCTTCGACATCTTGCGCGGATTTGCCTCCCTGATAGAGCCAAGCAAATTTACCCTGCTTGAAAGCCGACAGTTTCCCGCTATACAGGACTTTCTACTCGAGATTATCCTATTAAACCCCCACTTCAACCAATATCCGCCATCTAGACCATACCAGAAAGTATTCTGGAAATGGGCAATCCAGCTGCTAGAAAACATAGAAAAGCCTGAGGTGTGGGATTGCCAGTGGTACACTTGCCTGACCGCGTCACGATAAAATGTCCCATAGGATTTCGAGATCGACGCCCGCATTTACGAGCATTACTTGACACTGCTACCTCTCTCGAGACCGTGTGTGTCTTCCAGCATCAGTAACAATAATTCTAATTAAGCATCTAGTCCCACTGGACAATCAAGGATAGATGACCATGATAAATTGTATCCACTGGTGCTTCCACTACAGAAACCGCCAGAACCATCATATATCACCTATTTCTGGAAAAATCCTTTGTATCTTCAGAATCGTGGTGTTTCCGATAGTCAATATTGTCCAGCGATTGATGTTGAGGACTTTGAAACTATAACTTTGCGGGAATCACGGACCACGATTGAGAACGGGACCACTGGTTTGCGGACATGGCTTGCTAGCTTTGTCTTGTCCGAGTATCTGACGAAGCATGCAGGTGAGATTAGCTTCTTCCTTGGACAACGCGCCTTTGGCCTGAATATTGTTTGAGCCCTTGTGATGGGAAAACGAGTCCTCGAGCTAGGTTCCGGAATAGGATTTTTAGGCGCTACAGTTGCGTCGCTACAACAAGTGGATCCGTCTAATTCCATCCTATGGTTGACGGATGTGAATGAGGATGTGCTCTCGAGGTGTCGAGATAATATCAACATGCCGTGTAGTACGCTTCTGTTCAATGGAGAATGTTCCACGGTTGCCTTATCCTCCTCACAAGACAAATCCTCCACGCACGCTAATGTCAATTACCTTGCCTTGGACTGGACCGACTCCCAAGACTCGTCTCGACTCGTCCGCTTGAAATCCCTGCTTCAAGATAAAATTGATGCTGACATTATTCTCGGTACTGATCTCGTTCGTCTTTACTTTTAATCAATTTATGTCACACCTTTCTCAAGTTGAAGATTATAGACTTTTGACCCATCATTGATACCGGCTCTAGTCGAGGTTTTACACCTTGCACTACAACCTGGTCACAATGGATCGCCAAAGATGGCACTCATCGCGGCAACCATTAGAATCGAGGAGACTCTCAGGCAATTTGTGCAGTGTATAGAACGTAAATTGTTTGACTATCTGCACATGTCATTTCAAGGCTAATCAAAAGATTTAGGAGCATCCCTTCAAGTCCATGAGATGGAATTTGAGGCGAAAGGTGTCACATTCATGCAGAGCGTTGATAACAGTCATTCGATAGTCAAGATTTTTCAGATTACCGTAAAATAAGGTTTTAATGTTCAAGAACTCACGTATACGAATTGAATCGGCTAAGGTAGCTCTCGGAAAAGGATGATTCAGAGGCACCCTAGGTGATCTTGTGATTCCGACACGCAAGACTCTGCTGCGAATCATGCTCATGTGTCGCTCAATAGAATATTCTTTGAACGTTCCAGTGATGAGGATAATATACATGGTGTAATTCATAGCAGAGAATAGCAGTTCTACGGTATGCAAAAATGCGTTCCACAAGGTTTTAAGATAGCTATTACTTGCAAATAATAACGTTGCATGATCAGGTCATATATGATGTTATGCTGTAAGAGTGCAGGGAAGGGGGTAAGAAGACAACATACAGGGATCCAGACTATTGATACAGAGGTTATGTATAAGACCATGAATCGTTCGTGCCAAAATCATACAACATTAAGAAGACGGAGGACTAGGCGGCGGAGACCGAGGGAACTGCAACGAGGACAGAGAGTAATCGTCTGTCTTGATAGCCTCGTATACGCGGAGCGTCCGCACGTGAGGGAGTTCATCAGGTTTATAAGGCGTTATGAGTGAATACGATGAAGCATCAGACGCTGCCGTCAGATTGCTGTTAGGTTTAGGGTCATCGGCGGGTTTAATTGTGGACAAGAGTTCGGGTGCGTCGGTTTCAGGGTCAGTATCCCATTCGGGGATCTCTGATGGCCAGTGGAAGCGACGTCGGCGGAAACTATGGACATCAGATCAACATCTTGTCAATGACGACGAACAATATAGAATAGACAAATTACCATTCGTAATCCCAGAGCGCCTGATTCAAGCTCTCGTCGCTCTCTATTCTGTTCCCCTCTTCGTCGCGGAATGAGTCAACGTACTCCACAAGTGCTGGTTTGCATCCGAGAAGGGTATGGACGTTTTTGCAAGCATGCATCTCTAATTCACTCGGAGATAGAGGGATGAACTTTGAAGGCCATATAATTAGACCCGGCGATTGAATGGTTGTCAAGGGACTTGAAACGAGCGTCGAGGAGGACGACGCCGGGCGGCGAGCTGCCTTGGCAGAGGCCGCCGCCTGAGTCAATGCCGAGTACGAGATGCCGAGACGATGCGCTGCTTTCGCGCTAAGCCGGCTCTGCGTAACTGAGCCTGTTGGGCTGTCCTGATCGCTCGCTGATTCTGATGATTGGGTAGGAGTAGCTGTCGACGTCGTGGAGGGCGAAGATGTTGATGAAGGGGTGAATAGCGTTAATATTCTCAGAGATTTGGTTCTTCGAATAGCTGGAGATGGTTCTAGGAGATCATCGTTCTTGCGTTCGCTAGACATCGGCAATCCTAATCGAGTGGCAGCTTTTGCACTGACATTCTCAGGGATCTGAAGGAGTAGCTGAGGAATATTTTCGCGCGATCGACCACAGCTTCTCGTTAGGGAGGACTCTGAATCTGACGAATGTTGCGTCTCGAGAGACGGAGCCTTGAATCTCTTGAAAAGTTTCTCTTCCGAGTCCCCACTGAACCATGTCCTTGTGAGCTCCTTGAGACCGACCTTCCTCGGTTCAACAGTCACCTTTTCCTCTTTCTCGCTTCCCTCCGGTTTGATCACCGTATCGCCACCACCTTCCCCCGACTCAACTTGAGTATCCTTGGGCGCCAATTTCAAATGAAAGCTCTTCAACTTCTCCCCGTTTCCAAAAACGTGTTGCATGACATCAACGATAAACTCTGAGGGCCGTGAATGAATCCCATACTTTTGGTGTAGCATGTTCTGGAAAATAGTTTCCAAGTTCCTAGAGGTGGCAGCGTCAACGCCCCAGCTGTGCGCGCCACTGGAATCCACAAGTTTGTTCCTGGATGGCGTAGCTGGAGTCTCAGGGGTAGCGAAAATGGGGCTAGTTAGTGTATCACCACTAGGAGCCGATTTTTGCCAATTGCTATGCGTTTCCCCTTCGCCGATGAGTGTTGATTCGGTTTCCACGGAATCAGTGTCGTCGTCGCTGTCATCCATTTCAAAGAACGATGCTCCTCGGGTAACAGCAACAGATTTGGGCGCGGAAGTTCCCACCACGGGTAGTTGCGGGGGCGTTGTTTGGGGTGCGTAAGGAAAAAATATCTGGTCGTCGATGAGCTCGAGCCGGCCGCCAATGGCAAGCACGCGGTGTGCTTGGCCTAGGACTGTCTCCCACTTATCGTATGGAATACAAAGGGAAAGGTTAGCCATGCGGACAAAGTCGAACGTCTTGTCTGGGAATGGCCATGGGGTCTGCAGACTTCAAAGCAGAAATGAGTGATTAGAGCACAGGCAGTACGATGATGAGCGTACAAATTCCCTTGAACAAATTCTATTCGTTCATTGCTTTGCACTTCAGGTATCAAAATGTCAACGATGTCAAACCCAGTCAATGATGATTGATTCCATGATCCAGAGGCCTCCAGGAGCCAATGACCGGCACCACATCCGAGGTCAAGTATCCGGGAAGGCGTGTCGAGGGCATAGTCATGGAATGACGGACTTTCGAGGGCGTTGAGTCGGCGCAATAGGATATCGAAATGCCGATCGCTGCGAAGTGATGTCTATCAGTGTCAAGTATGGCATGAAATACGATGACCACGTACTTGTCTAGTAAAATAGGATCGTAAGCCTGCATGTAGGTAGCCTGATTGCGTAGAGTATGAGTCTTCATATTGTGCTGTCTAGTCCAAACAGTCTTTTTCGGGCGTAGACTGGTACGCCGAACAGGTCTGAGTGGCGATTGCCTGTGCTCATCTTTCCAGAGACTTTGCTCAGCTGCTCCTTCTGGCTTCCCTTTGAGAGTCGCTAGAGATGGTGATTCTGATAAGGTAGCAGGCGTATTCACAGAATGCGATGGCATAGGTATTGGTGGCTTTTCGTCGATGGGGATGGGGGTGTTTGGCCGCGAACGAGGTGCTAAAGATGTTGCTTTCTTCAAGCCTTTCGGTATATGACGGGAAAATAATCCGTGCGAAGTAGAAGGACGGTCATTGAGCCGAATACTGGGCGAGTCGGGTCGGGGTAGGCTATGCATGTCGTCCTTTGCCCTCTCTCTAAGTTTAAAACCCATACTAGTAAAGGACGCGGTTCCTAATATGGAGCATGGACGTGCTGAGACGCGGACTTGGTGTTCTGACAAGTCAGGAATATACGAGAAACGTCTAAGATGGTAGTGGCCAGTCCCGGGTGGAGATGGGTGATCGACGGAGAAAGATGAGGGGGAATGTGATGATGATGATGAAGGATGTAACAGAGATACTGGGCGACTCTTCGAAGCCATGGCACTGAAACTGATTTCTTATAGGCACAAAGGGAGTTTCGCAATGCTGTCGAGGATTGCTGTGTCCGGGTCCAGCAACAACAAAAGAGCTGTTCGGTCCAGATAATCGTCAAAGAGATATATCCTGGCCAGTCTTCCTGGCCACTAGTATCATGTGGAGGCCAACATCAGCGCAGACAAGTGAAAGGGACCTTTATGAGGGCGGACTCCGGTTTCGGGATCAGAATGTACTGTATGTCTAATATTGCCCCATTTATGATTATCATCATAAGACTTAGTCTCGGAGGTCATAAACCGGAGTACTGTCATGCTTCTGACTTGATGGCCAGCTCAAATCCCATATACAGTATATATATATTCATGGCATCTATTTAATCATCGTCTTTACGCGGCGGCGGCCCACAGGGCTGAAGCATACGCTTAGGGGGAAAGGGACATGTCAGACTTTTTTGCTCCACATGTGCCTGGGAAAAAAAAAAGTAGAGGGCATACCTCTGCCATCTCAAATTTGACACGTCCAATTGCTTCGCCGTCTGCAATGGCAAGGTAAGACGTGAGTGTAGGATGACCCACAATAGAAGCCAAAGTATCCCGGTGCTGGTGCGTGAGCCAATCACTTCCCAGGCATTGAGTACCGTCGGACTTCACAAAACGAAGAAACTCTAACAACTTACTATTTCGATAGATCCGCGTGGCCTGCAAATTTTATCAGTCACAGTGTAAAATGAGGGGGACAAACATCATACCAGTGCCTGTATAACGAGCATGGACTATGAAAATTTCATGTCAGCTCAAGTCATGTAATCACAGCAGAGGCTCACGATGCTCCAGTTGTGTATTGGCTGTATATCTCAATTCCGATGACTGTCAGAATGGTCAGCGCACTGGCCCCACGGAATCTTTGATAATTAACAATGACTGACCATGGTGGAGGCTGGTGGAGGCTGTATACTAGATGGGAGACGTTTATTTATGTCGTGGTAACCAATCGTATTTTGTTTTGATCCGCTTGCGTCGGCCACGACGACGACGATGACCAGCCAAACAGAAAAAGCTAAAGCAAGGCTGAACACACTGTCTTCGTCGTTGGACGACTTAGACCTTGTACTCGAGCCACTATTTGCGCAGTCCTTTCAGGAATTGACTGCAGGTCTTGAACCCATCAAACAGGCAAAACTGCAAACTGTTCTGCCATACCTTGTCTATGATCTCATTTTCAGTAACAGTTCGTCCTGTCATTTCCTACAATCATCTAAACCCCACCTGTAGTTTACCTCAAATTGAGAGGCATCGACCCGAAAACACATCCCGTAGTTTCTGAACTAGTATGCACAGAACTTTTCATCAAACACGGCTTGATTGACAAGATCTTTTTGCCAGGACCGTGTTAAGGAGTACTTTAACAAAATCTCAGACGCAGAGAACCCCCCCAAAAGTGTGTTTGCACCCTCTAATTTATTAAAAGCTTTTATATATACTAGTATATCTAGAAAATGTGGAGATCGACAAGGATGCTGCACAACGATTTATCAAACACGCTATCACACAGGCGTCGTTAGAGAAAAAAACAGACGAGCGACCGCCACCCGCCCCAACTTCCACTGCCCGAGTAGAAGCAAAAATTACGAGTAAAATGTTGGCACGACAACTTTACGAGCAGGCCCTGAAAGAACAGGATGCGGCGGAAAGCGAAGACGAGTTAGCGGTGTTCGGCGACTCTGGAAATAACGATGCCCAAATAGCCGCCGAGGCTGAAACCATCTCCCCGGCTCCCAACAGGAGAGCTAAAGGAAAGGCCAAGGAAACATCTTCAGTAGAGAGCAACATCATGCCGGCAGACCCAAGTACCAATGGTAGCAAGCGCAAACGACCTGCGATTGATCCTTTCGCCGGTACGGCAACCTTTATTCTCATAACATCTTTCTTTACGATAAATGACTTCTTGATCTTACTAGGCTACGGTGATGACGAAAGCTCCCCATCTTTACTGAGCAATCCACGGGTATTGGACGTTCAAAATAGCACATCTGTCCGGAAACGGGCCCACGACGATTCGGAAACAGATGTTACCTCCGGACTACGAGATTCAGAAGCCAATACCCCCGACTCAGTCAAACTAAAATCAGACATTTCCGTGTCAGAGTCTGGGCGCAAGAAAAAGGCCAAGACGAAGAAGAGAAAGAAGAAGCCTTTGACTGACGCCCAATAGATCGAGCGCCCACATATTACAGGTTTACAATGTTGTTGATAATTTGTCTACAACGATATGTGTTTTACACCCTCAATACATATACAAGTACACGAGGAATTAGAAGAAGTGGGGAAATTTGCGTAAGTTGTACAACAGGAACATGTGTGTGCTGTGAGAGTTTGTTTAATAGTACAAGTTCGTTATCCGATAGTTGTGAGTGTCGTTAGAAAGGTAAGTAGCAGCGATGAATGGGATTGTACACTTAAATAAAAAATCAGTAAAAACAAATGAACAGAGAGTCTCACACGGTCTTAGTGTGTCGTTGTCGATAACATTACATCATTCTACACCCATCGCCGCCATTCAAATCGGCGAGGTTAAGCGGCGAGCTGCTGCCGGACCTCAGAGCTCTTCTCCCTCCTGGAGTCCACCAGCGAAACGCACGCCCCGAAGCATCCGGGTCGGAAGTACTTTGCCCCAACGTCCTCAAGCTCTTCGAAGCCTTCACTCTCTTCTCCCTACAAGCCTTCACGGTATCCACAGTTTGCCAAGAATAAAACGACTTCAGAACCACACGCCTCTCATCGCACTCGTCCTGCCCAAGTTTGAGCTCGTCCAAGTTGCCATCACGCACGTCGAGGTAATTGAGCTTTCTGAACTCGTATGCCCGAACACCCATCCGAGGTCGTATACTCCCCGAAAGATCTTTGACCGTGCTCTCGGTGATACCGCGACAATCGACAACGACTGCTTTTGCGTTTACCATCTTACGCTTCCTGGAATGCCGGACGAACTCCTTCAGCACAGAAGCGCCGATACGAGTGTTATCCGCTTCGAAATGTTTCAAACGTTTACAGGAACGGATGAGGCTGATAATGGCTTCGTCTGTGATTTCAGTAGCGAATGAGACGTTGAGCTGTTCTAGTACGTGACCTGGTTCAGGACCCAGGTCCGGAGGGTTAGTGCCGGGAGTGATTGCAACAAGGACCGCATCGTTGATACTCGAAGCATCTTCCAAATCAAGACGACGGATGTACGGGGTAGTCTTTAAAAGACGAACGAGCCCATCAGATTTGATATCAGAACCAATGCCTGCAAGTTCCAGAAACTCCAGGCGTGGAACGGCATATGCGAGGTTGGAACATGCATCGTCAGTAAGCAGCGGGCAACAAGACAAAGATAAGTGGCGCAAGCGTGTCACACGACGTCTGTATCTGATGTCACTTGTCTCCCTACCAATATCTCTTGGCAGAACAAGCACGGTCTCCACTCCCATATCTTCCTCCGTTTCGCATGCAACAAATGCTTCCATAGCAGAGTTGTGCAGATTTCGAGAGTAACTGAGGTCTAGCACCTCTAGGAATGGCGTTACGCGGCCAAGAGCTGCCATCGTTCCGTCATGTACGTTCTTCAATCCACAGACACGCAGCTCCTTGAGAAGCAGGAATTCACCTCGGTCTCTCGCGGCGTCTGCCATACGCTTGATACCGTCAGCATCCATATTAGGGCACCTGCTGATATCCAACGAGACAAGCTGAGGACAATAGCTGGATATGATGTTACAAGTTACGTTGGTCACAGCAGGAAGGCCCTTGAGGCATAATTTCTGCAGGAACCGACAGCAGACTAGAAGGTGATGAAGCGACCTAGTTGTCAATAAAGAACAACCTTGTAGATTAATGGTTGTAAGTTGAGTATAGCATAGGGAATCTATATCCGGGCTGGTGTTAACGCAGAAACGTTCCGTCATATCTAAAAGTGTTGCAGCAGATAACCGAGAGTGCCCTGAAACGTCTAAGATCCTGGCGCATTGGCCACCAAGAGCTGCGATGCGGAGGATAAGTGATTCTGGGATCTCAGGGAGGGAGCAGAGGCTGAAGCTAGCCCATAATTGGCCGTCAAAAGTGAGTGCCTGCCAGGCTTTGGAGACCTAACAAGCCATGTCAAGAAAATATGATTTTTGTCAAAACGACGATTAGTTACCCTGCTAAGCTTGACAAGTTCGCGGAATCCTTTGCCGCGCCCATCCCATTTATTCTTTGAGGAAGAGGCTTTGGAAACGCTCCAACGTCCGCCTTTGATAAGACGAAGGTGATCTACCTCGTGAACAGCGATCAAGGCTTCCAATACACGCAAGCGAAGTTCGTGTGGCAGAAAATCATCAAAGTAGTTCTTATTGGCCAAAGGAAATGGAAAGAAGGCGTCCGCTGATGGTACCGGAACGTAGTCTAAGGCAGACTTCGGGAAAGGGGATGATTTGGAACGCCCTTTGTGCTTGAGGGGTGTCCTATTATGGAAGAACATATTCGGCAGCCTTGAATCTATGTCCAATAGACGAAGGTCTTGCAATTGTGACACTGTAGCGTCTAGCTCATCGACTTTCAGCCCAGTCCGCCATCGATCGGGGGCACTGCTGGCCTCCAATACATCCCTAGAGACTGGGCTTGGAGTCTCTTGATCTCCTGTCTTCCTAAAAAGGAGTTTACGGGCTAGATTACTAGATGGGCGAGATAATTTGAGCTTGAGCTGGGTTATAGAACGTGCGGCAAGAGAATGATCAGATCGGGCTGATATGCTAGAAAGCGAACGATGCCGGATTGGATGGCGTTCTGAAGAATTAGGAGAGGTCTGATTTGTGGCGTCTGCACCTTGTAACGGGGTAAAAGAATGACCGCCTTCCTGGTCGTCTTGCAGGATCTCCGGATCAGCTGCGTTAGCTAATGCCGAGCCACAGCTAGAAGCGTAAGACGAAGGGCCTAAAGACGAAGATGGTAGGGGTGGAGAAAGCGACGAAGGATATACGAACTCCGTGGATGAGAAGGTCAATGGGGGTGAAACAGGTGGGGAGGCTTTCTGTTTCCCTTTCTGCGGCGATGCGTCAAATGATTCAAATATAGACTCTCCCACAAACTGATCACCCGAGAAATCGATATGCGATTGAATGTCTTCGTATATATTGTGCTGCTGAAAATAGGGTGGTGTTAGAGGCGTAAATGGAAATGATTGGTATGAATTGTTGCTTGTCGAGGGTTCCCCTAAGGATGAAGGGTCCAGTTCAAAGCGATTGTGCACTACAGGTGCAGGCACACGAATTGGAAGAGACTTTGTCACACCCTTCCCCTTCCTATCAATGTCTCGGGGTCCGGTCCCAGAAATGTCCCCGGATGCAGACGATCCATCATGAGAAAGTGCAGCTGAGGATGTTTCAATGGCATCCAAACCTGGTTGGAGGGCCCGAGTGGGGGAGAGTTTGAAGAGGTGTAGATTAGGATCTTCGCAGATATCAAACTCGAACAGATGTTCTTCGTTATCAGTATCGTGTACACGGGTCATGCTGGAGTTGATGGATGAGCAGGATGAAAAGAAATGAAGCAGAAAATTGAGCAAGATGAGGAGATGATTTAAATACAATGAAAGCTAGCAATGAAAGCAGAAAAACAAGAAGAGATAAGATGAAATCAGGAGAATGTCTGAATGTCCTTAAGCCGGTTCTCTTCCGCCAGGTACTCGCACATGACGTAATCCGAAGTCTCGGCTCGCAAGAAACCCCGGGCCACAAGAAGCGTATGCACAATTTAATTGAAAAGAGTACGGTAAGAACAAATAAAATAGTAATATATAATCCGTACAGCGAATAGCACGAAGAATATGAGAGCAATATATAGGTTCTGCGGGTATATATGTATGGCGGTCAAAAACGTGGGAGAGAGAGGTGACGAAAGAGTGGACGCCAATTGTTGGACAAGTAGAGGACAAGGAACAAGAAAACAAATCAGGAAAGGATTGACTTTTTTTACGTGGCCTTGTTATTAGGGTTCTCTTTGGCTGTCTTCCAGTTCGCTGTGGCCATTTTGAACCTTGACAACCCCAAGTACATCAGTCAGCCGGCAGAAGAGAGCTGAGGTGGCATTGTACCTATCTTGGTGAGAAATATCAGGTTCGTCTTCTTTAAGGCGGGCCATTTCGGATTGCTAGAACAAGAAAGGTGAATAATACAACACAATGGCGGGCGAACAAGTAATGCCAACCATAAATTTGTTGAATTGTGTGAGCTTCTTCCTGCCACCGCCGCCAGAAGACTTTGCTGTAGGATAAAAACAGTTAGTAAAAAAAAAAGATGTAGAAAAGTAGAAGGTAGTGCGAACCTTTTTTTGGTGGCTTCTCCGAAGAGGCTTTACTCGCAGTTCGTGGAGCCATTCAAGTCTTTTTCTCAAGCCACACAAGCAGTGTATAATATTTCTACAGGTCTGCGGAGCTAGCCATAGGTCAGAAAAGCCGCAGCGTTGTGAGCAGTTGAAGATGGGAAGAGGAAAGAGGCTCACTGAAAGATAGAGAGCAGCAAAAAGAGAGTGAAGCTAGTGGGTGGACAACAACAAGAATGAGGCTTTTAGCCTCAGCGGAACTTATACTTGGGAGCTCAATTCAACTGACAGGGCTTCGATCGCAATAAACATGACCCCGAGCACCCTATATAACTTCCGAAAACTATTACGACACCACCATCGCTGCCCATTTATTGTTAACAGCTACTCTCACTTGCACACGCAAAAAAAGACACAGCTCAATGAGCCGTTTCTCAAGCAGTTTCCAACATAAGAATATACAAATTTTTTGGTCCAGGGCCAGACATGACATCCGCATATATCAGGCATTCAACTTACCCGAAATGTCAATTGTCCCTGACCATGGATCTTCTCCGCGCCTGTCTGGGGTCTCTCATAGACCGCACGGATCCGAAGCCAAACAAACAGACGCGTCGCGTTCGTATTGTTCCTTCATTCGTTTACCAACTTATGTACGCGGCCCAAATATCCGCGGAGGCCCCAGATCCACCAGGTCCCTTTAAATTTATGCAATCAAATGGCAGCAGTCTTGGGACCTTTTGAAGTCCCTCCCACTCCCCCAACGCTATTAATAATGCTAGAGCCATTGATCATACCCGTAGTCGCTATCAAGAACTTTCGGCCTATTCCATGTTCTCAGTATCAAATTAATCGCCAAACTTGGCCTAAAAGAGTAATCACCTTTGTGCTGTCGACCAACCCATCTTAAGGCCGCGATTTCTGTATATGTGCATCCACCCACAAAGAAAACAACGGTTGTCATGACCTTGTCCTCAGGTCGGACTTGTTGATGTCATAATGAATTCACCAATAGCTCTAAGAGAAAAACTCACGCGAAGAAGACACTGCCATTGTGCCTTTTTGAACAACGTCAACTGTCGCTCCTGGGATAGATGCGACTACATCGTCAAATCCTTTCCAACCCACAATCGGATGTGCTTGTACTTTTCCTTGCGGAGCGACGGTCTTTCCGTCGCTGTCGTTTGAGTTCGCGGCTTTTTCCGCGGGGTTGCTGATGACACCTCCCTTCTGTGCAACACATTGAATGAGCCGAATACTGATTGGCGCGTATCCGGAATATGTAAAGCTGATATCATTCTCGACTTCGTCCAACCCTTCCGCCGTGTCCTCAATTAGTAGACGAAGCGATTTCCGGATTGTTGTAAAGGGATACTTTGAGGTTGCAAGTTGGGGAGGCGCGGTTGCTGGCAATGGGTTTGGCATCAACATGCCAAGGGATGGGGAGGCGAGCGAAAGTAGTAGTGGAAGATGGTTGTACCCGTATGCCTATCAACAAACTGATATTTAGCCAATTCAAAGAACGCTTCTGAAACTTACTTGTAATATCTCGCGTTTGATGTTCTCTAATGCTTTGACCTTGACACCACCCGATGTAATACTTGCAAGGCACAAGAGCCTAAGAACGGTTGTCATTTCCGAGCCTTGTGCTATCAGATCTTCTATAGCAGCAATCTGAGTAGATACGTCATAAGACGCTAGCAGGTCTGAAACTCAGGTCAGGACGAAGAAGATAGCGTGAGACGACGTGGACTACTCTGCTGTATCTCTAAGGATTTGTTGAACTCCTCTGTTCTAGTCATGGGAACTAGGATCTCAGAAAGGCCAGTATCTAGTTGCGATATTCCTATCAAACTAGATCAAGTAGTTTGTGAAGACACATACGCAACTGTAGTGACTGATGTTCCGATTTCAGGCCGCCAATTTTGCCAACGAAATCGCGCAGCTGGGCGACTGTCTTTGATTGTAAGTTGGTCTAGGAGCGTCGCTTTATTATAAATATGCCTGTCTGGATGACGTATAAATCAACCTTGTAATCCTCATCTAGACGATGAGCCACTTTATTCAGCCTCCTTCCTACTGAAGAAAAATTGAGATCCCTCAAGTCCCCGAAGATGGGATCTGTCGCGGCGGTCAAATGATGCTTCTTTTTTGCGTCTTTCTTGAGGGAGGTCACCGGTGGATTCGCCGGAGCTGCAGACGACGAACTGGCAGCGTTCGTCGCAGACGAATCGGTTGGGGAGATGAGAGACGCCGGTAGTTCCACATGCGCTTATCTTCCTGTAAGCACCTTTGACTCTAAACTCATACCATGCATAACATACAATTCTTGATGCCTATCAGCTCATCTATGAGTCCCTCGTAAGTTAACTGAGTGAGAAGTGGTGTGATCATGTCTACGCGTCGATCCAAGATAATGAGGGAGTCGATTTTCTCCGACGATGCCGAGAGTGTGTCTAGCGATGTGGAGCTGGGCAATTTTGACATCTCACGAGTAAGGAGAGTTGATAGACGCTGGTATAAAGTCAGATAAACTGAGCCTTTCGCAATATGAAATAGACACACTGCTGCGGCATCTCCTTTCCCGACCACCCGAGGAAATGACCCATAAAGCTTTTGGAATGTGACCAAAGCCTGCGCAGAGTCGTAAATAGCAGTTTCGTCTCCATCCTACAAGGTGTTTAACAATGTCCAAAAAGTGAGGACAAGCTCTACGTACCACCCAAAGATCTCTGAAAGCACTGTCGCTCTCCAAAGATATAACGTCTCTCGCCAGCGGTATGAACTGGAGGTTGTAAGAGGAGATTGTGATATCCCCAAGCACACCCTCGTCTTCAAGTATTTGAGTCACTAGTGTTGATACTCGTGGTACTAGCAATAGAGTATATGTGTGTTTTCTTGATTCGTTAGCGTGTCGCTTGATGTGGTCTACTGATGATAAACACAAGCGCCTGCCAGAGGCATAAGAAGACACACCCGCGATAATTTTAACATAAGCAATCTTGGGCCGACATAGATAGACGATGTTGGTCGTTGTGGATGACAGCGCGCCGGGTTCCAACCAAAACATCTTGTCGACCCCGTGTTGCTGCCAAAGTCCAGTCAGCCCCAGCAGCAACAAAGAGGTTCGTAAGATCACACCTTCAAGAGCGAAACTTCCGCGACAAGACCAAGAGGCCCAGCTAAGGAAGCGTCTAAAACCAGAGTCTTTGCCCCATTTACCTGAAATGTATAAGTATCGTTGGAGTCGTAGAAATGACATGACAAGACAAACTGAATTAAGAGCATCGACCAACGCCTTCCTCGCAATTTCCTTGAGTAGTTCTACATCTATCTGAGGCTCAGTTGATTGTGATGCGCTCTCGGTCTCAGACTCGGAGTACATGGAGGTCGTCATTTGGCATGTCTGACCAAAACAGGAAAGCCTCGGATTAGTTTATACAAGTTACCAACATCATAACTTGGTTAAGTACTTCTTATATCTATATACACTACCATTTGAGAATTGTGATATATATCTAGTATGCTGTTGATTAATGAAAACAAATTATACAGAGTTTCTTCGTGCGCTGAGACCTTTCTTCTTGCCACCGCTGGTCGCCTCATTCCCGTCCATGGGAGGCGGACGGAGCCTGTCCTCCTCGTCCAACTTTTTCAGATGTTCATTTGCAGCATCATATCCTTTTTGCTGGATCTCCTCGAATTTATTGAATTGAAGGGTTCCATACTTCGATTGTCAGATCAAAGTGATTGAGCTGCAATTAATATTCAGAAAAACAATCATAGGACAAACCTCGTGTACAGGCATTTGAATGTAGAAACAATTCTTCATAACCTTGGTGTCTTCCAGTGTTTTCACACTCGAGACGCTGGATAGATTATCAGTGGTGACGAACAACAGCTAGCATGTTGATTGACGCACTATGCCAGCCGGCTTTGAATCTCTGTGATAGGGGGTACAAGCCTTGCATTGGAAAATGGATTCCATCTGTTCAGCAAAAGCCACCACCCAGAAACTGAGTCACCAAAGTTTCTGGGAGAGTTATCGTCGAGCTATGTATAAGCGAATGTGTGAGCACGGCCGCTTGGTTTCGGCTGAGGAACTCACGGAGCCAACATCACTTGCAAACACCTTGCTGGCGCCCATAGAAAACATCGCTGCCACAGGGAGATTATCGACTACAAGAGGCCATCAATAATGATACATGGGCAGTCGGAGGCCGCACTTACTGTAACCACCGTCAACTAGAATATTCCCGTTATCACATAGCGGTGGGAGTAAGCCCGCCAGCGTCATCGACGCACCTATCAAGCCATGTAAAAGGCCATTCTCAGATTCATATTTCTCAGACTCACGAATAAACCGCCATGCGTAACCCGTCTCATGAATTTCCATACGAGATGTCATGATGTTGGTAGTATTACAGAAGAAAGGCAGCCACATGTCTTCTATGTGTAGGTTATAGAATGCCTTGGGCGAATTTCAAACTGTCTCATTTATTTTATAAGGATGATATTGCACTGACCTTAAAAATTGCCCTATTAAACTCGTGGCCCTGTTAAATGAATGAGATATTGCTCATCCATGAATAATAGTCAGGATTTACCGTTGTATATGCAACAATGGGATACGTCACGTCTGATAATATTCGCCAGATATTGCCCATTCTACCGCTAAATTGTTTTGTGCGTCCAGAGCTTGAGATAAGATCTCCCTCCTTTGCATACAGACCGCCGATCAATGCGCCAATGCTAGTACCTAGGGGCTCCCATGTTATTCGCAATAAGAAGGAGGTAAGGTAAAACTCGCCAGCGATATGGTCTATAGGGATTTGGTATTCCTCTAACGCGCGAATAAGGCCCTTGCAAGCGGTCAGTCATTTACAAAGGTTTCTTCGGACCAGACTAACAAGATGCGCAACTCCACGAGCACCGCCGCCACCCAAAACAAGTCCTACAGACGTACCACAGATACGTCTCGCGAGTCTAGCGAAGTCGTCCATGTGTGGTGGTCGTTGAGTGCGAAGATCTGGCGTCCCACCTCGATATTTCAGAAGGCCACTCTGCACTTTATCTTTCAGGTTCTTAAGCGCTATTACAGCATCAGGATCTTTAGGAAGAACCGCCGACTTCGAGATTGGCAGTACGAGTCCCTAATAATGAATGAGTATACGGCTCATACGAGTAAGATGCAAATCGACAGACCGGGAGTTCCACATGAACATGTCGGTGAACCCATGGTCGGTTCTATAACACATCAGTCAGGGGAAAGGACCACGAAGTGTAAAGCCCACTTTAAGCCATTCTCGTGTGGATCCTGGCACGACGGAACGATCCGGATGTAAAAGAATGAGCTCTTTTCGGGCAGTCGTTTTCATCGACAGAAGCAACCTTTCATATTCGCCTATAGTAGGGTCGTCCCCCATTCCAACAACCATGACACAATCTGCCTGTCGAATGCATGTCTGCGTCCAGGAGCTATTCACGGGGGAATCTGCAACATAAAGTACTTTTCGAAACTTCTGCTCTTGGTCTGCGAGCCACCCGGCTGACTGTGACAGCCATCAGAAGGACTTCACAAAGGTAGATGGTAATATGACAAACTTACTTTGAGTTTACCCATCCGCGTAAAAGCATGCCGGCCCAGATGACTTGAAATAGAGGCTTGATTCAGGAATGACGTCGATGCGCCTAAGCCTTCAAGTGCTACCTGCAACTTGCGGGCAAATGCATCGATTGGTACATTTCTAGAAACAGGCAAGATAGCCACAGTCTTCAAATTTGTATTGTTGTACCCCAAATCGGGGCCCGATATCCTAGTTTGTGCCGTTGTAGACGAGTCGACCTCGTCTCGTACGCGGGAGGCAATCATTCGCAAAAGCCTAGTATCACTATAAATAAAACGGCAAGATACTCGAGCAGTGACTCACTGAGCAGTTGTTTGCGGATTGCTAAATCAATGGACCCCAATCAGAAAGTACACATCAGACAAAGTTTTTATTTACCGGGCAGAAATAGCATTAAAAAGCGTTTGCGGCATTCGTATCAATTCAGTGTCACGAATTGCATGGACTGTGTTGCGTCGGGGAGAGCTCGTAATGACGTCTAGTTCACCAACCGTATCCCCTTGTCCGTATTCTCCTGTGATTGTGACCGCACCCGATTCCGACTCAGATATCGCCCGCAATCGACCATTGATCACAATGTAAAAACTGTCGCTCGCATCTTCTGGCCTCCATAGAACTTGACCAGCGTTTACCTGCATCCAGTCCAGGGATGCGTCAATATGCAGGACTGAAGACACATGAGCTATGTGTCTAAGCGGAGTTGAAGGAATGACTGACCCAGTGGTGAGAGCATAGATATCAAACGCTTCGCCAAAGTGAGCAGGACGATTGGACGTTTCTCGAGCAGCCGCTCCAACGCCTGCGACGAGAGGAAGCCGACGTACGTGTCAGTTTTGGCCGTGATATCCACATATGATGCTGTGTTACACAGTGAAGCTGTCAAGAAGTATCAGAAGATGTGCAAGCGGCTGAGAGGAAAGCCAGGACGAACACAAATAGCCGGCTATTCCTCCAGGCTTGACAGTGAATAAAAGCTTTTGTTGCGGTTGTTTGCCCTTGAGTGAAGGTCCCGTCGTAACTGCCATGACGCTGCTTTGAGGACGATCAGATGGAGCTTCACTTGGTAGGAGAATATCGAGAAAGCCTTCAATCACGTAGAAAAGACCTGGGACCTTTGAGTTGCTACTTTATTGAATTTGAATCAACTATATGCCTCACCCGCATTCAGTTCCCCAGCCTTCGCCAAGGTTGATCCTGAGGCAAAAAATAAAATTTCTACTTCGTTATCAAGACCACTCATATAGTCTCCTGCAGAGTTGATAGAACTTTGGGTGAGACTAGAACTGTCATCTATTTCAAGCAGCGAAAGCGATCCAAATGGTGAGGAGAAATCAGTAGAAGATCGCCTAGAACTAGAGGGAGGAATCGCCGGTGACGCTTCCACAGAATCATTTCCGCTCAAAGGAGGCTGTAGAAGGCCAATCGACTTAGCAATACACGACATGACCTCTTCTCTGAGGTCAAAATCTTCTGGAGTTGCAGTGGCCAGTTTGCCGGCTTGACCTTCTTGGCTTGCGATGATGGAATTTTTGACGACTTTAGGGGTCTTCATAATACTGTATGATCGAGTAAGAGGGCGAGACCTTTCATTGGCCGAACTGGATGGAATGAAAAGATCTCCGGCTTGAACCGTGTCCCGCGTGTGCCTACTGAAAGGTGACGATGACTTGTTCCTATCGAGAGAGGGCGCTGTAGGAGCGTTCACAATCTCCGTCTTGAAAGAAGTTCCTGATGACTGGCGAGAGTTTGGCCGCGACGATGGAGAGTTCGTGAAGCTGAAATAATCACTTTCAGCATCAGGCGTTGTTCCATCAAACCGCTGTCGTAGGTATTGAACGCCGCCAGATTCATAGAACGAGGCCGGAAGAGGATGACACGCGATGTCGTTGATCAACTTCTCCGTACGAAGAACTTCGCTTGTTAGTCCCAGGTACTTATGCGCCGCGTTGAAGGTCACACGAGAGAATCGAGTAAGTATCACTAAAGATGGCGACGCTGATAAGTGCTGGTACTAAAACAACGACAATCAAACCTTGTACAATATGGCCTGTGGCCTTTGGATAATTTTTAGTAAGTCGCCGGAACGCTTCTGCAGGAATGACAGCTAGAGTTGAGTCTTCTGTAGCACGAGCGACTACCCCGCCACGATGTATCGAACTCGGTTTGACATCAGCCTGAGAAGGCGTACGGCCGGAAGCGTACGGCTCATAATAAGAGCTCGGAGAAGCAGATTCTCTTGCCGGCGACAGAATCCCTGCAGCATGGATCGTCGAAGTTGAGGATGAGATTGACGACTTTCGCATCTGCGATCTTGGCCGTTCGCTAAGGTCAAGCTGAGAAACGTCGGAGTCCCTATGTTGAAGGGTTGGAGAAGCTATACCAACGTCACGTCCCGTAAAATTCTCGACAATAACGGGAGGATCATCTTGCCAGCTTATTTTTACATCCTCGGTGAACAGGCTGAGAATAGTGAATAAACTTGATAGTGTTCCGCCACTTCCAACTTCATTTAGAAGCTGATAGCCATTCATATCTTCATGATCCCATGAACTCTGTCGTAAATCCGTGTTTTGGCCGGTCTGAGCAAACACTTGTACCATGCCATCAACAACGCAGTAAAAACTTTTGTCCTGGTCGAGCGACATGCTATCTCCTGCGATAAGACGCCTTGTTTGCAAATGCCGGGCGAGCTCATGAAAGACCTGTATAAAAAATGCATAAACGTCAAAACGTCTCGTTCTATCTGATCTTAAATCGTTCGAGATCGCACGTACGGGCTTTTCTAACTACATAGGAATTAGTTGACGTAAGTCAGACACCATGTGGTGAATAGGGTATAGCTCACGAAGCCGAAGACCCGAACCGCTTGCAGGAAATCGTCAAGGTAATTATGGAATGTGGGCGGAGGATCTTAAAGTTTCCATATTGTCAAATAAGTATTGGGCAAGACTGGTATTCTCTGTACCTGTGTTGACATCCGGATGAAGTTCGTTGACGTCTGGTTTGACGAGCGGGGGCTCCTTTAACTGCGTATAGTCATTGAGGTAACGAAAGCGGATCCAGTAGTTTAGCGCGATTGCAGATAAAATGAAGAGAACGGCGAAGTTCCAAAAGTTCAGCTAGACCATCAAGATAGAGTGATATTGATAAGAAGACAGTGGATACGTATTAACATTTGTCGGCGTACCGTCAAGGTCATCGAATAGGATAGAATAGCATATATGTATCGGGGTATCGTTATCGTTATTAATGCGACTAACGCCCTTGCACACGATAACACCCATACTAGTAGTCGAGCGTGTGTCAGTGTTTGAATGAGCTCTCGCTAGGTCACAACCGACGTACAAATGACCCAAAAGCAGGCCGAGACCAACGACAATAGTGGGTGCCTCTCAACAGATATTGGTACTTCTGCTTCCATGGTTGCTGATATTGGGTGTCTGCAGGGCAGACGCTGGGTAAGAGAGCGTGTATAAGCTCAAACTGAAGTTGTTGAGGGAGATTAAAAATAGTTATCGGGTCACTTTACAAACCGGCACATGGCGCAACGTCATCACTTCTGTTCATGATATCGATCTTATCATTGTTGCTGTAACGCTTACACAATGCGCACTTCTACATCTTTACTTATAATACCTCAATCTAAAAACTGTGTTCCGTAGAGTCTTTCCCGACAGCAGATGTCGAAGAAGACCCTGAAGAAACAGTCGACAGTATTCTGTCGATGTAATTGGCACCACTCCTAGCGATGGAAAGATTGAGTTACGAAACCAGAGGAAGGGCGTGGCAAACCATTTTTGGTGTGTTAAGACGTCACACCCGATCTCTTTCTCTTTACGCTGAATCAGCTCTACATAAGCTAACATACCGTCTGTCTTGTATCGCGCGGCAAGTTCAGCTTGGGGTAAAAAAATGAGAGTATGTCTTTGAGGCGGCAACTGTAGCCTTACCCGTAGTAACAGCATTGCTATGAAGCCCTGCCAAAGAGATAAGTTGCAGAACGAAGCTAATAGGAATTTTAGAGGTCATCACGCGAGAAAGAAGAACCTTTACCCTTCTTTTGCTAATTCCCAAACGAAATTCTTGAGATCCACGTCTGTTTCAATATAATATAGTGACTCTATATCCGGCTGAAAAAGAAAAAAAGAAAAAACACACCTGAGAATCCATGTTGGGCCCAATTGAAGCTTGGGCTCAAGTTATAGACGAACCATCTAACATTGCGCAGGTAACCATATATCGCGACCGAATGGCAGAAAATGTGATCCTACTTTCCAGGATACTTCTCTCTAATTTTTCGAGCAAAGTATCTGGCCTGTTCGAGGTCCGGTGACTTTGTTTCTAGCCACAAAAGATCTGCATATGGAGCGTATGCCATTGTACGTTTGATCGCCGCCTGTGGAAGCATAAATTGCAACCCCAAATAGCCTGAATAGAATCCCTCACCTCAATGCCGCCCGCATAATGGTAGTAACCCTCACGCGTTCGTGGGACTGAAGGAAAAAAAGTGTTAGAAGACGCGCAGGATAACGGATTTGCAGGCGTACGATCGCAGTCCCAGTCTACGTTTTTGCCCAAGATATCGGCTGCAACGGCCCTGGCTTCCTGATTAGATTTCCCAGTAACAGAAATTAGGTATGAATTGTATGCTTCTTCTTTGCCCGAGATGTTCGATTGGTCAATAGCCTTCTTGACAGCTTGATATTATAGATTAGTATGTGAGATACCGAACTAAGAAGAGAAGACCTTGGTTAAATGTTACTAATTCGTGACTTGTGGTCCACTCCTTCTCAAGTTGGTCAACCTCTGCGCCTGTGGCCCCTCTTGTCTCGGCATCTGAAATGACTTGGGCGAGAGACTGGGAGCCTTTCGTAGTAGTACCCATGATAAACTCATGGTCGGCAACATCAACGTTCGAGGAGATGAGTTTCCCTGACTCGGAATCTGTACGAGCGATGAGAAGCATAGTTGACTTGAGTATGTCCGTTTGGAAGCGAGCGGAGATGAGCCGGGAGATGTGTGTTGAGGCTGGAACGAGGACTTTGCCTGCCAAGTGCCCACACTGGTTGTCATCATCAATGGCTGTCTCCGGACGTTCATGTAACGGAATACCTTTTTACCACCATGTAGCTGATCCTCGAGGTGAATACCAGACGCTCCCTGTTGTTAAGCGATATTGAGTAGGCAAAGTAGAAACGAGGAAATGTATGAATTCACGGATTCGACGAATAGTTTTACTAGTTTCATAACAGCCGAGAGACCGCCATGTCTAGTAATTTATCATTCACAGGCAGTTATACGGAGGCATTTACAAGAATCATTCACCCAGTATCAGCGTCAGCGATGATAGGTCTCAGATAATCAATGTATTCCATCTCTGCTCGTTGTTCAGGCGAGGCAACGAGACGTTCGTCATAATGTTTTCTGTCATGCAACTGTTGGGCGCGGAATATTCTGTGTACTTGGTTCGGTACAGTAGTGTAAGGATAGTCACTGCGGCTTGAAAGTTAATGTCAATCAACGTCTTTTTTCTCGAAGACTTGCCCAAGATCCGGACCAACCTCGTTATTACCGGTGGTCAAAACACTAGACGCGGCCCAACCTGATATATATACAACCTCCTGGTGACGCGCCATTTGAGTCATCTGTACAGGATCAATCGCCCCCATGGTATGTATTGGTCTCTTTTCTTTGGCTGCTTGAGATAGTAGAGCAAAGAGCTTGTCCGCAAGCAATGTCGATGGAAGGGGAATTACAGGCATTGAGCCTTGCTTAGACGCAATGTCTGATGCAGAGTAAGTTCGTTTGATCGAGGCAAACCTTGGTTGACTAAAAAAATCCTCCATCTCTGAAGTGCGTTGTTTAAAGAGGGCGGCTTCTTCGTCTGCTGAGGGTGGCTGAAGCGGAAGGCTCGGAACTGTCGAATAGGGAGACATTCTGCGAGATGCTCGATGGAAGCAAGCTACCCTCAATCCTGAGCGAATATGCAACATAGCAGCCCTTGCCGCGGCACTTTGGGCGAGAAGAGTGTGAAGATGCAAGATTAGCCGGCTGCTCGGGTTCTCCACCCGACTGAGTATATCACTCCAAACAGACCACAATAACGCGTACACCAAACTCTGTTCGCAGGCGTGTCTATCAGTATACATTGGGCTTGATCTTTATTTCAAGCCGCAGAACGATTTTGCGGGACCGAAATTTGGTTTGAAATATTTGCGTTACCATTGTGATCGTTGAGTCATAAATTTTAAACTCAGGGTTAAACATGTCAAATAGTCCCGAGAATCCTAAGACCAACTCATCCATTGACCACCATGACGCTCTCTCATATCGCAATCAACACGTCTGATGTCAAAGAATTGACTGCTTTCTATCTCGCTGCATTAAAACCCCTCGGGTAAGGTATCATCTTCTTTGTGTACAGTTATCTCCTGATAGCTTTCGTTTAGATACGCAAAGCGTGTTGAGCCGGCACCAGATGTGATAGGCATGGGACCAAAATGGGCCGCTCCTCCGTTTTGGATTGCTCCCAGTCGTGGCATGTCAAAAGAAAAGGAAGACATTACTCACATCGCCTTCGCTGCGGCAAATCGACAGGTAGTCCGAGATTTTCACGCTGCCGCCTTGTTTGTCTCTTCAATGCTCTTCAACATGTTTTTCACTGAACTTTGTTCTCTGTAGGAAAGCAGGTGCCAAGTGTAATGGTCCACCCGGACTTCGAAAACACTATTTCCCAACGTATTATGGCGCCTTTGTCTTGGACCCGGAAGGACGAAACATCGAGGCGCATTGCATGAGCCCTGCCTTTATCTCGGAGCCATTTCAGAGGAACGTAATCATAGCCATTGTTACTGCTATTGCGGCAGTGGCTACTCGGGCATATTTCTTTTGAATTTTGTTACCTTTTGCTTGGCTATGTTTGAATGTAGGAGTTTTACCTCCGTTTTGAAATCAATAAGATTCAAGCAACCCAGATCTGAGCCTTCTTGCAATCATTTCTCATCGTGTACGTACGTTCCCATGAGCGCCTACCGTGTGTTTCTCCTTGGCTTGATTCATGCACTAATACGGTATCTAGTACCTATCACTTCATTGGGATGGGAGATGCAACGGACCTTAAATTGCCGCCACAGGTGATTGACTCGAAATAGCACTCCGCCGGTCTATGCTTATCCCGGAAACTATTTCAACTGCAACCGCTCGAAGCTTGGAATGCTGTCTTACCAATCTTGGTGCAGCCATTCCTTAGGGCGCACTGCCCACTGGATCGAGTGACCTGTATCCGCCCTTACTGCTGGCTTGCTTTATCGCCATCCTGGTGTGGCTAACGGCTAACATGACGGCCTCGACACATGAGTGGGACTTACATATCACGACCTCTCCTAAAACAGCGTCGGTTTCAACTGATAAGAATACACTGGTATGATTCTACTCTTTATTCGAGCGAAGGCTGGACTGTGACGGTTGTTGACAGATTGTCGATTTACAAGCTCTGCGCTTTCTTGCCGCGGATTTCCACGATGACGCAATCAAGCGTTTCACAAAAGGATGCAGGATGACCTTGCTACCTTTCTACAACGGCTTGCAGAATATCATTAAGGCTGACATTGATAATGTCGTCGAGATTTTATCTGCGCTTGAACGCCCGCCTGATGGTAATTCTTCTCACCATTCAAATAGCCATGCGGTGCGTCCTCGTTATTCTTTGGTACGTATGCAATTCTGACATTCGTGGTCATCAGCTCGAAAACGAACCCCCATTGGCGATCGATTCTAAAACTGGGCTCCAGATTCCAAAAATTATCATCACGCTTTGTAACCCTGAAGATGGCGAGACAGCTCTCAGTATACCTTACCAGAATAGTGCCTTTGGAAATCAGCTCACGGTCCCGCGCTGCCCAGCTCTCAACCGTGCACATCCGCCTCTAGTAGCTTCGCCACGTATGCCGTTTGTCCAGCGAGACTGGACTTGGTGTATGGGACATTGGCAGGCAACATTACTTCCCTCTAGCGAACATGATAGAAGACAACTTCACGTGAGGCCCACCAAGCGGAGAAAATCGCGCCTTGCACGTCCGGAGTGCGGGAGACGTATGTGATACCTTGACGAATTTCTATTTAGACTGCCATCCGGAACAATATACGCCTTCATATAGTCATGTATAGATAGATTCGATACCCCTTCCCAATGAAATCACAGTCATAGCGGTGATGTTGAGGCTGCCTCGTTTGTGTTGTTAAACTTGATCAGAGGCACGTGTTGAGTATGTCGACGGAGGTCACGCCTTGCCCTCTCAAACGTGGATTTGCCATTTGGACGTCTGGTGCTTCTGCCATCTTCGGTGCTCGTTCAGTTCTCTGGCACTCATCCTTTTCACTGCAGCGTTTCTAGAGTGCGGCTTTTTGTCGCTGCGTGCCCCCATGACCTTCAAGGCTCTGTTTTACGCATATGTTCTTGGAGGAATCACATTCATCCCTCTTTTGATCGCTGGCTTCATATTCTTCACCATCTATACATCTGTTCCATTAGGAGACGAAGATCCGGCTAAGGAGGCTAGGGGAAACCTAGAGGCGCGGAACTCAACTGGTGACATAACGCCCGAGGGTGAAGATGTCAATGACATTCCACGTACCCGCAAAGGGTGGCTTACGGTGCGCAGGACATTCGAAGAACCTGGCTTGGATGGTGGCTACGTGACCATGGTTCGTTCGTTTTTGGACTCCCGATCGAAGGATCCCAAGCGGTCACGGCCGAAGGATATGTGGTACGTTGCATTGAAGGGAAAGGTGCTATACCTCTACGAGGACGAAGGGATGACCGAGTGTGAAGCTGCGGTGGAATTGAGCAGTTACGATGTGGTGATCTACCCTGAAAGTCTTCCAGATGGCGAACTCTTCGCTAAGCGGAACGCGATATGTCTCAAGCCCTTGAATCATAAAACAGAAAAGCATATGCCGAGTTTGACAAAAGAAATGAAGCTCTCTGCGGAAGAAACAGATTCTAAAGTCGAGCAGAAAGCCAGAAACTCAAAGAGACAGGAAAAGGAACGAGAGAAATTAATGGAAGAGGAGAAAATGAAGCAGGCAGCTCGAGACGAGGCTCTTAATCCATTCACTCCATGGTTCATATTCGTTCGCTCCAATATAGAGATGGAAGACTGGTATCTCGCTTTGGTTCACGCATCTGACCACCCTAGCAAAACACCTTCGCTGGCACCAATGCAGCCCGTATTCCTCCCCTCCGATATGAACTATCTGGTATCCAACTTGGATGAACAGCCCGACGTCATACCTACGAGGTGGCTAAACGCCCTTATTGGGCGGCTATTTTTTAGCTATTACAGAACTCACGCGCTCGAGGCCTACATCATTGGTAGGCTCATGAAGAAATTGTCAAAAGTCAAGCGTCCAAATTTTTTGACTGATATTATCGTGACGGAGGTCTCAGTCGGGAACAGGGCACCAACATTGAGCAAGCCTATGCTGAAGGAACTCACAAAAGAAGGCGACGCGGCACTGGAGGCTCACTTCCAATATAAGGGGGAGTTTCGGATCACGATCGAAGCAACGGCAACGCTTAGTCTCGGAACTTTCAGATCTTATACGGTCAAATTAGTCCTCGCTGCTGTTCTGAAGGAACTTGAGGGAAACGTTCTGATTAAGGTCAAACGGCCACCCACTAATCGTATCTGGTACGCGTTCACTCAAACACCACGAATGGTGCTGGAGGTGGAGCCCATTGTCAGCGACCGACAAATTACGTGGGGGATGATCCTCAGCACAATTGAGTCGAGGTTAAAAGAAATCGTAAGCGCTAAGTGCTAGTGAAATAAACTCTCAGCTAATTTTTAAACGAAAGATACAAGAGTCTGTGGTTATGCCGAATATGGACGATATAGCATTCTTTGATAGCTCCAGTCTTCGGCACAGAGGAGGGATATGGCAGGATGCCTCTCGCCGCGAAAAGCCTACGACTAGCCTCTCCAACCTGGAATCTACGTCGGTTGATGAGACCCAGTCTACCGTCTCAGCGCCTGCTCCGGAGGATGCTTCTCCTGCAGTTGACGAGGTTACCACTGCGCCAACCTCACGATCTGCCGATGAGCTTGCAGCCCGTCTACCATCGGCTTTGGAACCCCCTTCTCTACCGGCGACGAACGATATTCCTACAGTGGAAGGGATGTCTAGTCCAGCCACTACGCATACTCGACGTCGATCGTGGTTTTCGGGTGTCAAAAGTGAAGGACAAAGTGGCCTGTTCCCCGACATTAATGACGACCCTGACGCTAGTGCGCTGCGTGGGCGATCTACAGAGTCTGACAAGGTTACAATGAGATCGCGATCGACGCCCCACGATGCGGAAAGCATGCAAACATCACAAAGTTTAGAGAAAGATGACTCGCTACTGAGCACCAAACCACTAGGAGTCCCGCGCCGGTCATCATCACAGCATTCACCTCAACGCGACCATGCAAAATCAGTCTCCACGGACTCTTCAACAAGCGCACCCGAATCTCGTGTGCAAGCTCGCAGATCCTTTGGTAGCACACCATCCAGCCCCAATTCTTTCCTTTCGACACTCAAGTCACGTGCTGGTGACAAGCAAGCTCTCGGCAACACTGCCAAAGAAGCAATGAGAAAATTGGGCGTAAGTTGGGGGATGCGAAAGGAGGCGAGTGGCGACGACGTCTCCGATCACGGCTCTGTAGGCTCAACGATTGGCTCACGACTACGCCCTGACTCGACTTTCGGTGTCGCGAGCAAGGCTCGTGCTAGTTATGCCGAGGTTCGGGCGGCAGTCGCGGAAAGGAAAAATAGGAATAACCATGGAGAAGGTGGTTTGAGCGTTCCTGACGAAGGGAACCCGAGTCGACCGCCCTCACCAGGAACAATGCCGATAGCAGTCCCAGAAAGGGCACGCGCAGTAAGCAACCCTTTAATAAGCTCGGAGCACATTTCTGTGCAGGAAGGATCCACGTCTCTCCATTCTTATCTAGAAGGCGTTGCATTATCCAGCTCTGCAAATTCTACATCATCATCATCGTCTGACTCGAAGCACCCGCCTGGTTGCGAGCAAACAAACGGGGCACAAAAACCATCTCCCTCACTATCTCGTACAAATACCGAAGGGGATACTGTCACGTCGTCAAATCAATCATCACCAAAGCCCATTCATGTTGTGCAGCCACAAGCCAGGACTACGACCATGATGATTCCCGGAATTCACGCAAGTCACCGAGGGGAGATCATGTCGATGGGATACAGCCCGCCACCCCCGCCACCATCTATGGTACCGCCAGAGGGTAAATCTTCAATTTACCGTTTGTTCAAGGGTCCAAATACGTCTGGTAATAACTCAGGAGACCAGCAAACTCAACAACAACAACCACCTTCGCCTCCACAGAAACCTGTGACTCAGGTTACCGGGGATAGCAATACTATCTCACAAGTGAAGAACGATGGGTCTGGAAATGTACCAGCCCTGACCCGGTCTTCATCGTCGTCGTCGAACGCGGTGTCGACTTCTCTGACGGCTTCCTCTCATCAGCCCTTGTCACCTCGTGTTCCGCCACCACTTCCACCTCGCTCCTTACCGGTGAACGCTCCGGCCGTCCCTCTCTCTCCTGTAGGGCAATCTTCACTTGAAGTAAAGTCCCCCACCGCTGCGCACACCCTCCAGACTATTGTCACAAAGGATAGACTCAGCCGAGAATCTTTTCCTGATAATAATATTGGTGGGAATGGAAACGGGGTTGCCGGGTCGCCCGCTGTCAATAGCGACATCGAGGATGCACAATCTATTGCGCTAGGACCGGATCTTCCTCGAGAGACGCCCACAACAACTTCTGATCCTGCTGTTCTAAAGCACCCAGGACCGCCGTTGCCTCCACGCAGGATTCCCGTCCCAGAGACTCAAGCATAGACTATCGGTATCTAGACATTTGATCTTGAGCACTATATGTGCTGTCCTAATTATTGCATACCACATTCATGTCATCTTTCTGTACACGCTTCACTATCGGTATTCTTGATCCCATTATCTCTCCATTTGTTTATTCAATCCATACTTAGCTGCAAGGTGTTGATCGGTGTATTACTGTACCATACACATCATGAATCATATCGCCTATCTATCTGCGGTCCCCAAAAAGCGAAAAATTATTCCTGCCATCTCATAACCTCAGTTTCACCTCCGGCCGATGAGTCTCTGCTGCACACAACAATTCCATGACTTACCAAATGTCAAATGGAATTTCAAGAAGCAAGCCGCAGACAGACAATGTCAGCTTGAGCTTCGAATTCTTTTGGAGAACCATAGATGCCGTTAATACTGTAGAGCACTGTCTGGATGAACCGACAGACACAGCTTCGGTGATGACAGAGTGCTCAGGCCTGATCTTGATGCGTACGTACGTATGTTTACAACCATTTTTACAGATGGGTCTGAGCCTCAAGGCCGGAGACGTCAGCAGGGGTTCCAAACGACAGGGTGCATAAATCCGTTCATGGTATGCCTTTCCACATTAGTTCAAAACAGATGATGATACTATGGGGAGTGTCGGGTGTTGCCATGAAGACACCAATATTTATGCACTGTAAAACGGATAAAAACGCAGACCGAAGCGGGCTAAATGGGTATCTGGCATGGGGAACGCAATAAGACATTGCATTCTTATTGGCTCAACGCCGAGGTCTCGGCGAGTTCCAACTAGTGTGATGATACAGCCTTTTTTTCTCGCATAACAGGGGCAGTTACATTTCCCTGGCTAACTTGTCGCAGACGGCCTCAGTTACAGTGTCTAAGGGCGTGTGATATACCTTTGTTGGGCTTATCTCCTGTACCACCCCTACTCCTCTCTTTAGACTTCGTTCGTTTGAGACAGACGCCTTGGTCCGGCTACGTCAGGGTGAAAACAGGCAACACGCCAATCGAAGACGTGAAGGGTAGAACCGAATTATAGATATATGTGTGCTTCGGTCCGATAGGTAACGATTTCTTCCTGCCAGAATTCGATTGGAATTTGCGGCTCCCAACTAATCCTCCAACAGGTCAACGACGTCTACGGTTCCACGATAATGGCGACAACGATTTTACCGGCTTTACCGACCGAGAGTGAACAACAAATTGGTGAAAGTGGGAGCTCAAACAAGAAACCGCGCTCGCTGACCATCTCGTCCAACTTGGACGCGTTGTTGGAATACGACTCAAAGATCCGTGGAGTGTGGAGTAAATCATCACCTACGAATAGCGAGTCAACTGGGTTGCCACCTCCGCCAAGACAGAATCCGAGAAAACCAAAGTCACCTACGTCACCAATGGTTAGGAGCCCGCTAGCGCAGTCGCCGCCATGGACGCGAGACGGTATCGATGTATGGAATCCCTTCATCAACCCAGCGCCGACGCTGGATGTGGTGGTAGAGACGGGGGCAGATCCCTCGTGCGAAGAGAAACCATGCGGAGATCTCGGTAGCGGACCTGGTTCGGCTGATGAATCACCAAGCAGGCGACCGAGCAGCGTAGAACTGCAACAACCCTTTTGCATTTCTCAACCATCACAGTTGTCAAAAAATCGTGTCGATAGACTATTGGGTATCGGCAAACGGCCTTTGTCTCTTATACCCAAAACCCACTCAGAGCCCAAAGTTCAACTTGACGACGTCTCAAATTCTTCGATTGATAAGGTACTCAACAGACCCAATTTACGCGAACGAGCTCGTGCGAAAGGCAAATTGCTCAAACTTAAGGATCCTGCAGGTGCGTAATCACAATGACGACTCTAATGGTTGCTCTCAGCTCATTGATTGCAACTAGCTGTGATTGACAATAGCAAGTCTTCACAACTTCCCCAAATGCGACAAATTGATGACCGGAGTGTCCTAGACGTTCGGCGACGATCAGTGGACAGTATGACAAGTGATCAGGCGACACCATTCGACCTAGTCAATGACAGGAGGTTACACCCTCAACGACCACCTTTACTTTTACACGATTTACAATTCTCATCTCGCCGGTCCTCTAACTCATCTTCTGCTTCTTCAACCACGTACGGGCCTGCCTCTACGATAGACCCACGCATCAGCATATCAAGCACAATATACCCCGCATCTTCAGCCCATTCTCATCCTCATGACATGTATCAATCTGTTGATCCAATACCCACAGTACCGCCTCTAAGGTCTTCATCGCTACATCAAGCATCTTTGCCAAACAACACTTTGGTTATCGACGACCCCCAGTCTTTCATAGACATTAACTCTCCTGATATCCCAGAATTCAACCTCGTCCCTCTTCGGTCCCCTCAGACGCGTTCACAACCTCCTACTCGCACCTCATCGCCAAAACCAGTGAAACCACCCATACCTACTGCGCCCAAACCCAACTTCAATAGGCTACCCAAGAAAATTTCACCCCCTACATGTTCCAAGGAGGCAAAGCAGGTTTCGGATGTATTATCTCCGACAACAAATTTTCTTGATCTCGAAGAACGCGCGGATCTGATCAGAAAGAACCGAAAGCTTGCCCAAGTATTCGGTCAGTACCTAGACCAACAGACTCTGTCGCAGCAGAGTGAACGAAATAGCAAGCCCCCTGTGTTACCCCCCATACCCTCTGGTGACAATCACCACCAACAGAGAACATCGTCATTGTCAAGCAACTTTGAAGTTGTCAACTCAGATGCTGCCTGGTTTCCGGTTCCTGTATCGGGCGAGCGAAGGCATTCTGCACCGCTTGGTCATGATGGGTTCCTGAACGAGAAACATCCCTCAAAAATTTCACGCCCATCTGACACCGACAGCCACGCACCAAACGAAATTGGAGTGTCTTCCCCGACGTCCTTCATCGATCTGTCAGATGATCTCGGTTCAGCCACCTTTTTGACACCCGGAAAGACCCTGGATTCGGCCCGAGGCCGAGACCGGCGTCCTTCTTCTCCCTCAGCGCAATCCCTATTTGAGAACATGACCCCAGAAGAGCAGGCTGAAGAGACCCGCAGGCGTAAACGTGACAAGCTTGCCAAACTACATCGTTTCCTTGGTTCTCGCGTACCTACAAACCTTGTCTTAGGCCTTGACAACCCGGAGCAACTACTGTCTAACCCTGGAATGGAACCACTAGTCGCATCCGACAGCGAGGAGGCCACTAGAAAGGCATGGCTGAGACGTCGCCGGAGCAGTTCTGCTACTGCTTACCCTTCATCTTGGTCAGACGATATCGACAGGATCAAGGAGGATCTTAACCTCAGGGAGAAGGCAATCAACGTTCGTCGTGCACAGAAGATGGAAAAGGTGCGTACTACTGTACTCTTTGATCCATCTCTCTCCCTGATTCCATTTTTGCAGGTCTTTGGGATCGCGCCTCCCCAGACGTTGTATCATACTCGCCGGTCTCCCTCTCCTTCCGTAGCTAACGCCGCGGCCATCACGGGACAGAAGACGAGCTCAGCCTGGACCCAGCCTGGAGAGAGCCTTTCGGCCGTTACAGGCATCCTCAACCCTAATCGATCTTCAAAGCCTAGAAAAAACAAAGACAGTCGACCTGGCACTTCAGAGTCAAACCAGTCACTAATACCAAAGGGCCATCATGATCCGGGTGACAAGGACGAGCACAGACATGCCTCACTTATCTACACACACTATCAACATTCCCTGAACTCTTTGAACGATATCATTGATCGAGTACGTTCGAAGACGGGTTGTGCTCACCCTTAGACCCAATTATCTGACTTTGTATGTAACAGGACGATAAAGAATCACTCGCAGAGCTACATGAATACCTTAGCTCAGGGGATATGAGCATACCCCCTCCTCTGCAAACATTCTCGCTCAATTCTCCTCTTGGTTCAAGTGGAGAGCGGCGCCTTTCTAACGCATCATCAATCAAATCAGAGCGGCGCAGATCACTTCCTACCCGTACATCTATCATTTCCGTCTCATCTGAATTCAGTATATCTACTCCCCGGCTGGATATGACGGATTTTCAAGCGCGCAGGCGCCGTGCTGCAAAGCTCACACAGTTCTTCGGTGTGGATTACAGAGAGCTCATTTCTGATGTGCTAGAAAGCATCGAAAATGGGTTAGAACATGAACGGAAACGTGGGACGCTTAATCCCGAGGAGGTTGAGGTAAGCATAATGCTTTTATTATGCTCTTAACACGCGACACTTATGTCTTTCTTTATCAGGACCTTTTGGCGCGGCTTCGAAATTTGCGTACGAAGCGTAGCGGTTTTCTTTCGGATTTCTTATAATAGGTTTTTTTTGTGTTTTCCCTGCCGTTGTACATTTTCAATCTATGGACAATGTATCACCTATCCAATCACGCCTTGTTTCACCGTTACGTTCTTTGACAGAAGCTATGGTTATAACGACGATCTTTTTCTTTCTATCCTCATTTTTTTCGCAGTCGTACAGATTTATTGGCGATGTAATGTAGAACTAAATGACAAACAATTACAATGATGATTTTGCCTCTAAATTTTGAGTCACGCGCACACAAACATTCAGATGGCGTTCAGTTGAATGATTCAGTTATGTTCAAGCCCTTAACTCACCGCCTGTGGACTACCAGACTGCATTCAAAGTCTAGCTCGCTTCACACCGAATCATATAGAAGTACACTTTATTCGCTCATTCACCAATACGAGTCACCGCTGCGCAATCTAAACGCGTGTCCATACTCTACAATGTCTCGCGCGTCCGATGATGAGTACGCTAAGTACAACTTGTCTGAATTTACAGAAGATGACTTTAGGCAAATCGACGCTGATGTGGCTCGTAATATCGAAGCACAACCACAAATTGTAATCGAGCTTGAGTCGCCTCCAGCTCTGGATATGTCTGAGTCTCAGTCCCTGACAGAGGAGACAACGACGCCAAGTAGCAAAACGTTGGTTCAGGCTCGTAGTGAGTCTTATCCAAACTCCAGCCCTTTCAATCAATTTCGGCGCAATGGCTGGTTGTCGGTGACAGATATCAGCTCACTGGCTTGGTACGTCGCATAATTACCTACGATGTCTTGCATCGCAAAAACCAACCAGAACGAAGGTGCGAGGTACAAGTTGATTATGGGCTACGCCAGGGGCGTTCTCGACCAATAGCCAATCGCCCACCTTCTTTCATTTCTGCAAAAGGTAAAGAAATAAAAGTCTCTAAGACTGTGGCGGCCTCAAACGACAGAAGAACAAAGCGAGGAAAGGTAATTAATAACAACTAATCTCGTTTAATGTGAAATGAATCTCTTGTAGGAAGTACATAAACGGCTTGAGCAAGAAATTAAAACAGAAGAGATACAGGTGGATGTCCGCTCGAAAGAAGAGCAGTGGGCTTTGCGGTCTGGGCTTTGGCTTTCATTTTTTTTTTCGGTACTTACGACCTTGATTGCATTAGTCTTGTGAACATGATGGACAGTTTTCAGTGCATATTTCGTGAGGGCTACACTGTACATCTATGTCTATCCCTTTGTGCCAGACCCTAAAAGTTCTGATCTTTCAAGCGCGAAATGCCTGTTTTTGGTGTACTCGAGGATGTTGTCGTGCTTGGTGTCATAGTCAGGGTATTTTTTGTATTGTCGCGTGCATGTTTTAACGGTGTCATATGGATCAGGATGAAATTAGGCGAGGCTCCTATCCGCATTCGCAGATGCAGTCACCTGCGTCAGCACCAGCCGTTGAGCGCAAAAAGGCGAGGCGTATTCCCTCCCCGTCTGGCTCCCGAGTTACAGACTTCTTTGCAAGCTCCCCGAAGAAGCGAGAGTCGGAATCGAGTGGCCCCTCCCTTGTCGAAGAAATCAGGGCTGTCCTGGAATACAACGTTCTGCGCTTAATAGACACAAAAACAAGGAAGTCAGCCGGGCTTCCATCTTCCAAAGATACACTTCCTTCCAAGATACAGCTAATGCTTTACTATCGTATGTTCAGGGATCTAATCTCTCCCTCTCCTCTTTTCGATTTTACATCCGTATGGAATCGGCAGGGAGTGGATGCCTCGGCGCCGCTCTCACATAATTTTTTAGTCCAAACGGCGTTATCAAGAGAGGGTGACGAGCAGACCAAGTGCTTGAACGATCTCGTTGAGACTTGGAAAAATTTGGTTCAAGTGTATGCTGGATGCACAGTTGATCAAAATCTACAGATAATTTATCGCAAACGGGGCGAGAAGGTGAGAGTTAGGAAGGATGCAACAAAAGGGGGAAAAGGGAAGGGTAAAGGATCGGCTTCCAGCAGCATAATGCTCCCCGTAACACAAGAAGAGCTCGACGTATCTACGGCCATAGAATTAAGCTTACGTGACGTCCTTCGTCAAGACAAAGAATCTGTGTCTTATGATTCGAAGTCAGAAGTTGCGGAAGGAATTGAACTCAACTTGTTCGAGCCAAAGGCATCGACTGAAAAGGCCTGCATGGGAGAAACTCATTCCAAACGCGAACATTTGGACCTCAACGGCAATGGTTTGCTACTTTTCCAATGATTTAACTGATCGATATCTTACATTGCTTATTAGAAATCGACGTCACGACCTCCTCGTCTTCAGACGAGCAATCTAGTACTAGTTATGAATCAAGTGTTGATGACTCGTCGATCATTGGCACCACAGTTTTTGAATATGAGGAAGAAATGTTGAACCGCCATCTAGCGCATGCTCTGCAGTGGTGGCATGGTCGGAGAGAGCCCCGGGGGGTTTCGATAGAAAATTCACATAGATGCCAGTAAGTTACCTTTGACAACGTTCTGATACTGTTCGGCTTACGCGCCAAAACCAGCTCTTGTGAATATATAAGTCATTGTGAATGGCGGGAACAGAAGGCAGCGGAATTTCAGAAGCTGATGAGCGAAAAGAAAAAGTCGATATGATATCATATACATCTAGCTGACCTCTTGGGACATCCAGAGGACAGGCACTTATTATTCGTATCTGGTACGGTTTAGATCATATAGAAAGTGATTCCGCAAACAAGATACCCAGAAGGGAGGAAAGGGCCGCCACTAAGTTCTACCGACATCTATCATAGGATGACCAGATCCCCGCTGCATGAGTGACACCAGAATACATGCGAATCATCAAGAAATTGAGGACGGTGCACCACAAGGCCTGCTCGTGAACCTGAGTGCAGAGACCCAGCGTGGGATTCTTCCACAGACCGAACAGGTGAAAGACCTCGTACTGAGGACGCGCGGGAAGACGGGCGTGAGGTTGTCACCTCCACCTCGCTATCTATCCGTGCTTTAAGCATGCTCAGGCTGACCAGACGCTTGTGCCTGGTTTCCGCAGACATATTCTGGTCAAAAAGTGATCGAGCGAGTGGAGGTGGAGGTCCATTTATACTCGCTGGACGGTGCGAGCTAATTGATGAGCGTCGTAGCTCCGAATTGCGACTCGCTGGCCGTAAACCACCCGGAGCAGGAGAGAAGGAACGTTGACCAAGGCGAGATGATGGTCGTTGACGCGCAAGTTGATTCTCGAGTGAGCTGACTTGCTTCTGCAGGGCATGGACTCGCGCGTTGGCATCATACACATCATGCTCGAGAGCACGAATCTGTGATTGGGCAGTAGAAATTTCAAGAGCGTGTTGTTGCCGCAGAGAGCTGATGAGCTCGTTGTCGAGGGATTGGATACCGTTTGAATGGATTGGAGAGGCAACAGCTTCACGAAGTTGTGAGATCTCATCGTCCCGTACGCTGAGATCAGCTCGCAGAGTTTCTAGCTCGTTTTGTGCACGTTCAAGGAAATCATGAGCTTCATCCTGTGGATGCACGTAAATTTATCAGGAATATTTAAGAAAGAAGAGAAAACTAACTCGGGCGTTTTGTGTAGTGGCAATTTCTTCGCGCAGTACAGAAAGCTCTTCAGCGTTTGCCTTCAGTGTAGAATCGAGGCGTTCCATTTCCTGAAATCTTCGTGCAATCTCCTGAGCGTGACTTGCACGCTCTGTTTCGAGATCTGCTACGCGCACTGAAGTGTCATTAAATGTCTGTTGAAGCGCAAGGTAGGCTTGCTGAACTTCTGAAGAATCTGACATAACTAATGCCCGCTCCTTTTCATGTCGTGAGATCAGCTCGGTTAGTTTTCGTTGTAGCCCTTCTTTCTCCTCGGTCACTGCCTTCAAGTTGGAATCTAGGTGCGATACCAGATCTCGATGATTCTGGAGTTCATGTTCCAGCGAGTTGACCGTCTCAGTGAGCTCCAACTTGATACTAGTCAGTTCTATAATTTTGGGACGCATTTCGTCCAGTGAGCGCATAAGGTTTGTACCCTCGGCTTGTAGGTCTTTTTGCATTCTCTCGGCGTCATCGGCACGTCGCGTTGCAGCCTTCAACTGGCTTTGCAAGGTTTTCAGCTGGTGGGAGTCTGAAGCGATGGTTGCCGCGGCTCCTGTCAGCTTCTCTTGCAGTTCAGACAAGGCGTTTCGCATGGAAGCGTTCTCCGCTGTAGCTTCAGACTTTTCTTGAGCGAGGGCGTCTTTGTCGACGATTACTACGGCGAGCTTTTCCAATGTCTGCGAATGAGTGTTCTTCAGATCCTCGAGCTCGCTCCTCAACTTCGAAGCGGCATTCAGCTGTAACAGCCGCTGTGACTCGATTTCATCTCGTTCGGCTTTTAATGTAGATTGTGCCTAAGCAAATATGAGTCCAGGGGGCTATTGTAAGTGGGAATTCCAGTCTGACTTGTTTCAATTTTGAAAGGTGGAACTCGAGCTCGTCTGCGCGGTTCTGTGTGTTCTTTAATGAGTTTTCCAAGCGTTCCACTCGATCGTCGCTCTGGATCTGCTCCTCGATTTCACGGATCCTTAGCTTATACTCCTCTATCTCCTTCTTTGAGTCGTCAAGTGATGATATTGTAAGGTGGAGCTCTCGCTCCTTCGACAAAGATGTCCAACGTTGAGCAAAGGCATGTTAAAGAAAAAAAATTAGTCGAACATGGCATACCTTCTCCCGATAGCGTTCGCTCAATTCCTTCTCTTTGATTTGGAGTGTTTGGATGTCTTTCACAGCTTCCTGACGTCCATCTTGCAATTTCCGTACTTGTTCGTTGAGAGCTTTCAGACTCTGGCGTTTTTCTTCTAGGACAACTTCAAGAGTGTTGGCCTCTAGGTGTGCTATGAATAAATAGTCGCCAGTTGATGAATTTTGGAGTACTCGCTCGACTCGGCGTCAACTAATCGTCCAACTTCCGCTGTAAGCAAGGATTTTTCCGATACCAGTAAAGAAATTGTCTGTCGCTCGTTCTGGATAGCTTGCTCCCTATCGGCCTCCAACCGCTGAAGCTCATCCTCAAGCTCCTTATTCCGTGCTTTCTGTTCGTCGAGTGATGACTGAATTTGCTGTGTTTCTGTATATGTCTGATTACCACGCTATGCGCAAGAGTACGGTATGATAAATCGCTCACTTGATTCTGTTTGTTGCAGCCGCTCGACCTGAGCTATCAAAGACGCACTTTTAGACTGCAAGACCTTGATTTTCTCGTCCAATTCTGCTCGCTGGGATGTGAGCAGTGCATTTTCCTGCTGCAGCTCTATACATGCCAATTAGTTACAGTTGCACAAGAAATAAGGACAGAATAGGATATCACTTGATTCGTTGTCTTGTAGTTGCTTCACTTGCTCCGACCAAGACGATTTCTCTAGATGCGAAAGACCTTGGTGCGGCTGTGACTCCTGGTCGTGCGGTGCGGGGGTTTCTGGGGTCGGCGGGAGAGGCGATACAGTGGTAGCAGATTCAGGAGCAATCGTGGCAGGTGGGATGGATCGCAGAGGTGAGGGCGCCCGAGGAAGAGATGATAGCCAAGATGTGTCAGAATCATCGTTGGAAAAACTGGGGAGAATCGTTGTAGGTATGAAAGTCCGAGAACACCTGAATGCTCGATGCACCTACACGTCACCAATGTCCCGTTTGTTCTCCTCCCGATGAAATTGGGGCGCAGGTGAAGCCGTCCTGGAGGGACTGTTAGGTGACGCGACTTCAGAGCTAGGTGTCGGGGTCAACGCCCCGCCAGCTTTCTCCCGCCGCTTTTTCAGCTAACAAACCGAGCTCTATCAATATATTTAGACAATCTGCAGAGGTGAGATAGATACCATCGCCTTAGCTCTCGCGGCTTTCGCAGCGCGGTCTGCATCCGACATATTGTGCAGGGCGGTGAAGGATAATTGAAATTAGCTGCAGTTATTTTACTGAGTTTACGGAATTAGAAAAGGTTACGCCCTTGTTCGCACGTGTAACTCAGGTCACATCCACGAGAATAACAATTTACTGTAATAAACTGATAGTGCAGCGTTCAAGAATAAATTCCGATATCATAGAGTAGCATTGCCAATATGTATATATGAGGCCAGAAACGTGAAGTTAAACACGCGGGAGAGCGGGTATAAGTAACAATAAGGTGACCACGGCAACTCGAAAAGGGCCAATAGTAAGGATTCATAAAGGAACGGTAAAGATCGACTCAAGGCGTCCGTGCCCATCAAAACACAGTTGGTTCGTGGGTGGGTAGTAGTAGCATGCAACATGAAGATGAATAAAGCAATTTTCATCCCAACATTTGTTGGACAGACGCAACCTTTGTTGTGACATATAAAACGAAATTTATCTCTTCCAAATTCCATGGTCAGGCGATGCCTAGGCCCAAACCTGGAAGATTGGATTCATGAGCCACATTTAGATGCTATTGGTGGAAGATATTTACCCGAAGAGTGCTGTCCCAGCTGCCAGTGCAAAGTGCCATACCGTCCGTACTGACGCCTAAGCAGCTCACCCTATTTTCGTGACCGGTAAGTACTCCAACCCGTTCTCCCTTCAAAGTATCCCAAACATTGCACGTCCAATCATCGTAGCCACCAAAGAGAATACGACCCGAGATGGAGAAGGCGACTGAGGTAATACCGCAAAGGATATTATCATGTGTGAAAGCATTTAGTTCTCGGTCGGCACGGATATCAAACAGACGGCACGATGCGTCATCTGAGCCAGTAGCGAAAGCATCGCCGTTAGGGAAGAAACTATATAGACAGTTAGATAGAACGATACGTGATAATAAACAGGATCGATGATGACGTCCCTCACGGCATTGATGTCAGATTCATGACCAGTAAAAGTCTGTGTTGCGCGACCACTACGAATGTCCCAAAGCTTGGCAGTCGCATCACAAGCTCCAGATACAAAGACGTTTTGATTGGGACCCAGGGATAAGCTGAGAGACAGATACAATAGGTTATGATTAAAGATGAAAAAGACTCGTCATACCTCATCACATCACCCGTATGATCACTGAATTCCACCACTCGTACACCAGCTTCGATGTCCCAAAGCATGCAGGTCATATCACCCGAACTGGTGACGATTTGTCGGTCATTGATAAATCGACAGCAAGATAGATAGCCGGAATGTGCGCTCAGCTCGCGAGCACCTCTAGCGCTTGTGCCATCCTTATTATTCAAATTGTAGATGGAACAGATGTTGTCGAGACCACCACAGGCCACAAAGTTACCCGACGGCGAGTAAGCGCAGGTCATGACCCAGCTTGACCGCAGGGGAATAGCATGGACTTTGTTCGTGGTGTAGGCATCCCAAACGATGAGCTTGCCATCCTGCGAGGCAGAGACGAGATGCCGCCTATCTGTCGCCCAATGCATGGCATAAATCTTTGCGAGATGGCCACGAAGAGCACGCCGCGGTCTCATAACGATGCGAGGTAAAGCATCCACCTCAGCTGCCATGGCACGTACTATGCAAGCCTCATGGTCAGGAACACAAAAATGATGGAAGTACTGGAATGGGGAAAAACACCCATATCCACTTACAGCTAGTATCTGCAGATGATTCTTTTTTGGCGCGGATTTTTTCCTTCAGACTTTCCGCTTCTCTACGAGCGGCGGCGATGCGCTCCTGAATATCACCCTGATTTTGAGACATTTCCTACTGCGTTAAACAAGATCCTAGAGTATGAGGTATTAGAACAATAGATGTCGAGTAGAGGAGGGCCAGATACAGTTGTCACGTTGAGAGATGTAGCAACACGAAAGAGCCGAATGAAGACTGTCGCGCACAGACCAGAAAAGGGTTAATTGAGTAATTATAAAGTCGCTTTGAGCGTTGTCAAAGACTTTGAGGTCGCTGAGGACGACGATTGTGGTGTTGAGAAGTGGGAAAGAGGGTTGGATGGACAGCGTCCGTTGCTGATGGAATGATCAGCCGGAACCTGCCGAGCAAATATATTTACTCCGATCCTTTGTAATTTGTACATTTTCCCCTTGATTAGAAGTATTTCAGGTGCTTTGCCCCTGCCACAAAGCCACAATTTACTCCTAGAAAAACCTATTAATGATCCTTTCAAATGGAAAATTGCTTCTACATCTGCCCCAAGCTGCTCTGTGCTAATAGGCACCGCAATAGTAGTTCACCGCAAGCGACCTTTGTCTGATGGCATCTGCACGCCAGACTGTCCAATGCCACCTCGCTGATAAGAGTTTTGCGGAGTTTAATCCTCCTTTTGCCCTTAGCTTGTCTACCTATTCACAAAGCTAGACGTACAGAGACGCTTATGGAACTCGTTCCGATTGCAGCTGGCTGATCATGATCCCAGTGTCATCCTTCGTCAGTCAATCGAAATGAGCAGTCGTTCATCGGATGTGGGTTCTCTCCAGTCATACAAGCGCCCATAAACGAGAAAAACGTTGTTTACCCTGACTCACCAAGCTGCTAACCGATTGACCGACGTCAAACGCAGCCACAATTAGCACTTATGATGCTGCATGTCCTGCCGATGATATTCCTGAAGCTCATGAGTTCGTCAATTGAATCTCTTTTGACGCGCTTTTGAAGCTGATAATAGATCCTACCTCCGACCTGTGAACAACCCTATCGATGATATCCCCGTGGCGCATGCGAATTTTTTTTCATTTGCGGTTATCTCATCTCGATTCTCTATAGGGCTGGAATTTGCTCCCTAATCACGTCTGACCCAAGGCACTCTACAACAGACGCGTCAGTAGTTGCTACGTCATCGTGTGCCGCTCGCTACATTTTATTGATCGTCCGCGAAAGACGGGGACGTTCTAAGTTGTCACCAGCCCCCGACCGAATTTCACAAGACTTTGATCGTGGGTTTGACAAAACAGCGTTTACTGCATAGATTTGACATGATGATTATTTCTCTCCTGTTTACATGCCTCGCACCGCCAAGGGCACGAACTAGGTTTCATTTGGACACCATGCATTACAAGACTTTCTGTAGGAGTGTGAAATCTATCATTTATCCTGCACGATTGCAACTGCGGCAAAGCGCTATCCTTGCAACTTTTCACATCTAAGGGCGAAAGTGATGATCGAAAGGAGAATGTGTTCGGCCATCGAATGCAGCTGCGGTCGGAGATGATCCCATGTGACACAAGCAATGTTAATGAGCCCCAATCGACTGTCACAAGGCCATCGTCGGTTGTTGATCGTAACGTGCATGGACTCTTTTCCTTTTGTCTCGATGCTCATTCACTCTGCGGACTGCAGAAAAGCCTTGCCGAAGAGCCGGATGCTTGAATCTGAATGAATGTTTAGCTTCTAGGTAGCAAGAACTACAGTGTGCGGCTTCTACCAACACATACGTGTTGACTCACAATATCTGTCAACCAGAATGTTCCTTGAGAAGGATCGAATACTTTAATGGGCGCTCCAAGAACTCGCTTCGTTCGTAACCCCGTTCTGCATAAGAGTGTTGTATTGTTGTTTCCCTGCTCAAGGGGTTAATTAAGAGTAGCTGTCTAATGGTTAAGGGTTTTTACATGCTTATCTAAGACATTTAACCACATCGCTGTAAAGGATTGGTGGGGCGCCTGTTTCATGCTTTAGCGCTTTATCTCGTCCCGGTGGTTCGCCGAGACCCACCGATACTGATACGCGCCTCTACTCTCTATAGCCTCATTTCCAACATTGATTGACCTATAAAGCTCTGTTCTAGTCTTTAATGTCCTCGATCTCCTTTCACTTATCTCCATTTTAGCGAGTCTTTTTTTCTCTTTGTAATACAGGTTTTGCTGAACTTTACGGGTCCCAGCACCATACAAGCTAACTACGAGGTTTTGATTGATTTGTTGCTAGATATCTTTTTCTCGGCCTTTCCTACCTTTACTCGGTAAATGGGGCTGTTGAAATTTTAGACCTTTGAAGGTATTGCAAGCTTGTGCTCTTAGACATGATGATTATAGGATTGCGTGATACTCATAGTTGAGCTGTTAGGCTACTAGCGCTTCCAGCCGGACGATTGTAGTTACTGCCCATAGCCCTCGAAGACCAATAAAAAGGATCCATGGTCAACGCCAAATTCCTCATAACTTCTTGGTCTCTCCACTCGTGCTACAATAAGTTTGACGTGCCCAGTGACATGCCTAGAGGTATTGTAGCCTGGCTCTCTTAACCGATACCTTATCAGATCCGCTGAGTTACACCACGCGGCAGACTACATAAACGAATTCAACAGAGTAGGACAGATACGTCGTAAAGATGTTCTGTATGAATACTCCCGCTCCGGGCCCCCAAACAATGAACAGTGGACTGCCAAAGTATATTGTAAGCGGAAGCCACGTTAATCCTATTTTCCAAACTAATCACAATAAAAACATAGTAGGTGAAGTAATCTTTGGTGAAGGCACGGGGCCTAGCAAGCGCCGAGCGCAAGCAAAGGCAGCCGAAGTGGCTATGGAATTAGTGGAACAGGGTTATTGAAGTTTGATGTCTAAAGGAAGTCAGATTCCTGGCCGATTCCTTCCCATATCGAGACAAGCGCCACACTTGACGCGGCACTTTGAAATTTGCTTCCGCACGTATGTAGATTTGGTGTTGTTATTACATAATTACAATATTTTGATCAAATTTTTCACTATTTGCTTTCATCCTCCACTGGAAACTCGAAACGTAACGATCAAGTTTACCCCTACCGCGGTTCCCTCATGCATTGAACACGCCTATCGGTCGCAGCTGGACCAAAACTCGCAGAACCTTAAGTCTTTCTTGGACCCACAATAGTTATGTTGAGATCGCGCTCTACTCCGCAACCACCAAGGTTTTCCTGGCACCGCGGAAAGATAAAACACGTTGTATGAGCGACCACAAGCATGTGTGGTACGTATTTCTGATATCTGCGGCTTTGTTTCGTACTCCCGTGCTGTTTATCCAGCTAAAATTACGAGTAAGGTGCACAGTATCCTTTTCCATCTGTTATAGGCTTCCAATGAATTACGTTAATATTTTTCTGGAATGAATGAATCAAACGAGGCGACGTTACAGCTCGATGCAAGGCCTATTCGCAAGATATAAAGGTCTTCCGAACGGGTAACCAGGGACCTAAAATAAATGAGAATGTCCTCGAGAGGTACGTCGACAAATCCTTCAAGACTGCACAAGCTAGAGCTCGAAACTCCGCGTCACTCTCCCTTAGCAGGCACGTCAGCGCTGAACAACTGTACGTCGAAACCATTGAAGAACTGGGATGCCTACTCATATATTTAGATCTCCAAAGCAAAAATCAGCTTACTTCTCTCAGCTGGCAAGACTCGCGATCGGGACCCAGAAACGCTCCAACTTGGACGTCGATTTGTAAAAGTAACACAAACTGCTTGTTTCGCGCAAATATTTTTTAACGTCTAGCAATTAGTAAATGGCGTTGAGCGCGGGATCGGCACCGGCTCTCAGAAGCACGTCGCCAGAGACAAAGCCGCAGAGGCCGCTCTTGAGTTCTTGGCTGGGGAAAGCACCTAATTTGGATGACTCCCGGATTGAACGCGACTTATAGACACTTTTTGACTCTATGCTTACCACAGCTAGTACAGTATCCATGCATACCACTCTATTCAATTTTTTTGTCCGATGGTAATCAACGACGGTCTGATTATCCAAAAGTTTTTCGGCTTTTATTTTCGCGATTGAGCGGCGCGCAACTTGGAAATCACCCCTGATCAGATGTCTCTCAAAGATCCGCTCATTTCAGGGCCCGAAATCATTTTAACCGGTCCGACAGTATTTCGTGTGGCTTTCCTGACATCAGACGACACATACAAGATGGTTGTGATGCTCGAAACAGAGGTTTGTTCGCTTGCCTTTTTTCGTGTTCCGGCCATATTATTATCTTTCAATATGGCGTAGCTGTTATCGCCGAGTCCGAAACTCCTCAAACATAAGTAGATCAGAAGAAACAATCGGCCTGGGCCCGGTTCAGTCTATATCTACATCGCTATCAACATCATGTCACATGCGACGGGCGCTTTCAACACTTTAGCTCGCCTTGCACCGCAGGAAAGGTTCCGTTGGAGGCGGCTATGACAAGTCTACATGCCTACTATCATGCGGGGTTTTTCTAGGTGTCGCGATCATTTTCTGCTGTTCGGTCAATTTCAGGGATGCTGAGTCTCTGCCAATCTACCCCCTTGTCTCATAGATCTCAATATGTTGCAGGAGTGGAATCTCTGATCCTTTTTTTTCCGGTGATGCTATTGACGTTGGCTGAAATTACGACACAAGAATGTCACTGGTCTCATACATCTATCCTAAACAGATCGCTTTTAAGACCGCTAATCGGACTATAGTCCTGTCAATTCTGTGCCATATCTGAAATCCGTGCTTGTTTATTCGAAACGCCTTCACAAGTCCAGCAGCGCTACCCAAGCCCGGATGTCAATCGCGGTGTCCAAGCGGTACCGGATGGCCATCTTCAAGCAGTACAAAAGGCCTCCCTTTACGCTTCAAATATTCACCAAAGTCATCCTTTTCATACCTTTCACTTGCAAGATTCACCATGGCGACAAGTGCGTTTTTTATCAGCATGACCTCGTACACAAGATAGCTGAGCATAACATTCCAGACTACGTGACCGTACTGCACAATCGTAAGGTGCTTCATCTGGTCTTGTATTTTTAATTTATGGAGTTTCAGACTACGCAAAGATCGGACAAGCTCATATTGTGAACTATGTGGAATCCTCCGCAGGCCCTTCAAGTGAAGCGATTTGGACTGCCCAATGCAAAAGTGTGTTTTCACATAAACTCTCGTCAACCAAATTTTATGAGCCCATGATAGTTGCTGGCGAAATTAGAGGCACAGGTGTAGCAAGTTCCAAAGCGGCAGCAAGGCAATTGGCAGCAAAGCAGGCGCTGGATGTAGGTCGTTTCTTGAATTATATTCCTCATGTTGCTTACGGTTGGCTCACAAGACTATATGATAAAGCGTCAAGATTTACAATTCTAATCTTACAGAAATTCTAGAGCACTGAAGCCTACTATTCAGCGTGATAATTATCCTAATATATGTTTCTATACGCCATTATCTCTATACACAACTATTTATGATAGATTTTTAACTTAACTGTGTCGTCGATCGATCAAATAAGAAGTGTCAACCAGTGTAATTCGAAAATTGCCTAAGTCATTTATTATTAACCGCAGATCTGTTTCGGTGGGTCACAAGATCATGTCGCGGGTGTCAGCCAAGTCAGCGATTGACCACTCTTCGTCAGCGATGGTATTCCCGGGCTCCCTTCCGCTGCATAAATTGTACTGGTACGCGTCTGTATCTTGATGCCATACCCAGACGCGACGAAATCATAATCCTTGCTTTTCGATTTCAAGTTACATGTTCTGCAAAGCGCCGCGGAGTTTATAATAATAATAATCCCATGATATTCCCACAGTTGAGTCACCTTCTTTCTCGTCACGAACACATTGACTGTGGATGTCTCGACCCATTGCCCCTCATCTGGTTGCCGTATTTGTAGGTATGTGTGGCTCAAGTCTAGTTTGCAGTATTTGTGTCTCTGAAAATAAGTGCTAGGCATTGTCTCGGGAATATATATCTTTAGGCCTTCGATTCTAAATGCCTTACAATCTGGGGTGTATGTGACTGGTCTTCGGAATCGTCACTGTTGTAATTGACAGCAATCGCCACACACAGAGTCGATTCTCCGAATACACAGAGCATGAAACCTGGAGATGGTGTCAATGGATTTTCGCAATCATCACCGAACGACACAGTCGAGTCGAGCGAGTAAAATTAATCGAAACAGGACACAGCCCACGCTGGATAGACAGTTGTAACACCTGTATTACCAAGGATAGGGAAGATGCCTGTACGTCTACGAGGTATTACTACTGTTATCAATATCCATTGCTTTGTAAGTTTGCCCGTCTGTTTTTATGTCAGATGACCTTCGCTCCCAGATCTAACGACAGACGTCAGTTTGTGAACAGCCTGGGTCCTGCCGGAGGTAGCCTTACCTGTAGAACTGTCTCTCCTAGAAAAATCATCTCCTTTCTTGTCTCCTCTACGATGAGGTCCTGGATCATGAGCCACTTCTCACCCTCCTCGCTGGCCACCCGGAGATGCACTTTCCAGATAGTGTTTTCTTTATCACGAGTGGTACCTGCGACGGATTCGTGAGTCACGTTTGCGATCAGATCGTAAAGTGTTGATGAGTTCGGAGGAGGCGTGTCAACATCTGGGGGATCAGCGACACCAGTGTTAGTGGAGTAGTGTGAATGTTGGACATCGTAACCCACAGTTCTTAAGGTCTAGACCCCGTAATGGAAAATTGACTATGGTCGGATTTTTTTCTTCAACGAAAATGTTTTTCGTGAATCGCTTGAAATGAAAAATAATATATTGTGGTAACCGTTTGCATTGAAACCGCCGAAGGTAGCCTAGGGATTCCTTGACCGCGGTATCGGCGGCTTTGACTGAGGGATCAAACAAGCATCTGCTTACCTGTGCTGTTTGGCCATCATATTTTTCCAGGACCGAGTGAATGCTGACTTGAGGAATGATGTTCTTCTCCACGGCATCTTGAAATAGGGGGGGTGGAGGTAGATCAATGGCCAGGAACAGGAATGGTGATTCACTCGTCTTGATATCTAATAAATAGTATGAGTCAGGCATCAGGCATTTGCAACGGACGCTAAATATTTACCTCGGTCGATGTCAAAGCGCGGCTTTTCATTCTCGCCGACGTCAGGCCGTACAAGAACTTGTTGTGTTTCAACGCGCAGTTCGCCCTGAAACGTGGTGTAGATAATGCCTTTAGATACTCAGCCAAAGCAAGGTTTTAGACAGAGGTTGTCGCTTACTCGAATTCTTTTTCTTTGTCCCTCCGAGATCTTTATGCAGGCGATTCAACAACCACCCCAAGAACTCGACTGGATCCCCTTGTTGTTCCAAACGATATTTTCCCAAACTTGCACGGTTGACTTCTTGTAGAAATTCATGAGGGCTGACTTGACTTTTGAATAACCTTGGATTCCACAACTTCTTAGCCAGGGCGGCAAATCGCTTCAGGAGTTCCGACTCCTTCCCGCGAAAATTGGAAAGGAGTAAGAAGTCTCGTAGTGGGGGAATATGGAGAAGAGAGTGTATTACCACATTCATGTGGTCGTTCCTTTTTATATTATTGAGGCCAACATAGCCAGGTACGTAGGCCTTAGACGCCAGATCATAAGACGGTTTTGCGACGTGCGTAGGGGACGAAATGGATGCGACAGCACCACGAGTAAATGACGGAGCCAGAACATACGAGACATCTTCCAAAGATGGGTCAGATACTGGATATCCATCGGGAAGCACGTACACCTGCAGCCAGACTCAATGACATATTTATTGCGACGAGGACAAGCACTACCTTTGTAGTCTCGAGGTTGATGAACACATGGTGATCTTCGTGTATTGAGTGCGAATATGCGTACGAGTGACGGCCTCTTCCTTGGAAATACTTTCCACATACAAGGCACCCATATATATTTACATTTGATAGAGACACAGAGCACACTTTTTCAAAATCAAAATCGAGAACTGCACGATTAACCTATGTACCTTCTGTTCGAAAAGCATTGAGGTAGTATAAAGGGCAGACTTACCGTATCGAGATATAGGTCGGAGGGGTGGGCATCGTTGGTGGGTCGAGAATCATCTTCCTCAAAGTCGCTCGTTAATTCACCATCCAGCAAAAGATCGACATTTTCTGGAGTAGCCTTCGCCTTTTTTAACGGCCTAGACTCTTCAATGTCGTCGGCGTCGGAGCGCTTTGTTCGCGCGTCCGACATGTCGCTAAGTAGTCGAGGCTTCACAGTGAAATAGAGTAATTACATAATTAAGGTTTAGTTTTGAAATAACTCTTCCATCCCTTCATCCGAAAGACTCACTATGATTCTGGTGCAACGTTTTGCGCGGCATAGAGTGCTGTCGCGTAACTATCAGTTCCACCGCGCGCACGAGTTTTCTAGAGCATTTACTGCGCAGCCTAACACTCCCCTCAACCTCGACCCCAGCCTGCAAGAGATATTACAGGAGGGAGAAATGACCTTAAAGACCAGCAATACTGGCAAGCGTCTTGCAGAATTGGAAATTTTTTCACCACACGAACAACTTGAATCCACCGAGGTTGATGATGATGAAGTTGGCGGCAGTCGACAGCGTAAGTCTCCGGCAGCAGATTATGGAAGTCGGCGCATTGGTGCCGTCATTCTTCCAAACCAGCTGCAGAACGCAATCAACGCGATAATATCCGGCAAGTTATCTTCACGCTGCAATTACCTGGGTTAGCATTGATGCACATATTAGAATCGGATAGAGTCCAGCTGCGCAATGATGCCAAACGACTGTTCTTCGTTGCAGATGCAGACAGTGCTTCTGATGATGCGTGGGAATCGTACTACAACCCACAGCATTATCGTTCACGCCAACAAGCAACACGGCATGCCGAACGCGACGGCATAGCCTTTGCTACTATTGCTCTCCCAGCTCACTACTCCGCAATAATGTCCGTTTTTAATCATCTAAAACAAAGACTGGAGCCAGAATGGAGACCGAGGCATGTCATAGACTGGGGTGCGGGCGCAGGCAGTGGCTTATGGTGTGGTCACTCTTACCTATCGCCAAGCCTAATTTACCACTTAACATCAGGGCAGCTCTTCATGCCTTTCATTCTCCTCCGGCTTCTAAAGATGATGCCAGCAACATAGGCAAGCAAGTTTTCATTACTCTCCGGCATCCTAAGACCTTACCTGTATAGTAGGCAGCCAAGCTTTCCATTCCTCTCCGGTATCTCAAGACGATGCCTATATTATGGGCAAACAAGTTTCCGATTCATACATTCTTTCCTATCTCGGCGTCGATAAAAGAGATAGCTTAGTTGCACTTGGAAAACGCTTGCTAAATAGTGAGTTCGGCCCGATCCAGTTTCTGCGCTGTTGCCAAGGTAAAGTACCCAGATGTCGAATTGGGCAACTTGAATGTGGAATGGCAAAAGTCCTTTAAGCACCCCAATCAACTTGGTCGATCCGCCGGCCACGATGCAATTGCATTGTCTGCCTTCATGCTCACTTCTTTGCCTGATTCACGAACACGGAAAGCACTTGTAAACCAAATGTGGGAAAGTGGGGCGCATGTTATGGTAGCCTGTTCTCATTTTTCGATGCTTAAATTTTAGAATTTGTTTACAGGTGCTCATCGACCATAATACACCCGAGGGATTTGAAGCGATCACTCAAGCAAGGGAATACCTACTGAATAAGGATAAGAGCTATGAGGAACCAGACGCCTCTCAAGCCCAGCATGGTCGGATTCAGGCATCGCATGTCGTGGCACCAGTCAGTCCATTTGTGCTGCACGTTTTACAAAAAGATTTTCATCGTCAAATAGTGCCCGCATGATGGCGCATGTCCGCTTCGTCAATCAGGTTCGCCTCGGTTTGTGTGTGGATTTTCTCAGCGGATTCAACGTCCATCATTCATTCGCAAAACGAAACATTCTGGTGTTGGCCACGAGGACATTGAATACTCGTATGTTATAATACGAAAGGGACCTAGACCACCCGTTGTGAACACGAATTATGGGAGAGTCGGAGAAGTAGGCAGGCGGGTTTTGGAAAAGGAAGCTTTATCACAAGCTCCAATGAAGGAGTTGAAACTCCACACCGAAGATGAATCCATCATACCCGATACTACGACAGAGGTTCACCCTTCTATCATTCCAGAAAATTTAATAGCCGAGACAGAAAACGAGCCTGCCTCTAGAGCGGAGCTGGAGGAAGCCTTGAGGCTGGAATCCTACACTTGGCCGCGCCTCGTCTTTCCTCCTCTGAAGAAGAGCGGTCACATTATCCTTGACAGCTGCACAGCAGAAGGTAGGCTATATATAACTGGTGCTTTATCATGTTTTGATTCGACTTGTACAGGTAAAATCATGCGTATAACCATACCCAGATCGCAAGGCAAACAGGCTTATTATGATGCAAGGAAGTCGAGTTGGGGAGATATTTTCCCGCACCCACCGAAGAATCCTCCACAAGAACGGTTTGGGCCCAAAACGAAGCACAAAACCAAATCAGACTTGTAGCACTGGCGTGGTTCTCTGATCTGACTGTCTTGGAATCCGATACTGAAACTTGTTGATAATTTTGATGCTGGACTCAAGATCTTCAGGAGGATCTCGCAACATATCTTCAGATATGATCATTGAGCATGGGTTGCGAAAAATTTGTGCGGAGATCAAATGGCAATGCATGTCTACGATTTACTGTGGTAAGCAGAGGGAATTCAATTCCCACAACAAAGACACTAGCGAACATCGATGCAAAGTGCCCAGTGTGAAACATTGTAACTGCCACCTGAGCGGCTCCCTTATAGACCTAATTACGGGAACACCAGTTATTAGCCAAAGTCAATTTCCTTTCGGCGTATTCCGATATACATTAGAGAATGTTAGTAATCTGATATGTTAATCCCAGGCCCTTGTGTTGAGCTGAGCATAACTTTAGAAATAGCAGTCACTGCACGGAAATTAGACCGAGTAGTTTCTTTGGATACATTCACTTGCCAGGTTTAGCGCCAGAGTTTTTGAGCTTCCGGCTGTCCTCCACATCTTTGGTATTTCCAGTGACTCTCTTGACAGAGGCCAGAAAGTAGCGGATATTTTTTAACATATCTTCAACCGAAAAATTCATCTGAGATTCGTGAGGTTAACCAACGAAAGGAGATCAAAAGGCAAAGCCATACGAGTGCTATCGGCATACGGATATTGCCAGTTTTATCCGCTCTCCACTCGCTCGTCCCATGTATTCTTTGAAGATATCCAGCTATGTCATCGGTCACAGTTCCACGACGTTCTGAAGGCATAAGGCCTAGAGGACCAAGGACACGTCCTAACTTAGGTGTGATGGCTTTTATAAGATCGGGAGTACAGAGTATTGTCGTCGCTTTGAAGCGGTTATTGATAACCTAAGTTACGCTTGAGCAAAATTGTCAAATCACGAAGGTTAATGACTGGCACGCACACCATCTATAAGTTCAGGCCCACCGACAAAATTTGCCCCGGCTTTCTTCGCTTCTTCTGCTTGCCGTCCTTCTGCGAATACAAGAACCTTGTCCTCACTCATCGGCTTTGCCTCTCGAGGTAAGCTGATGCGTCCTTTTGGAACTGCTACGCCATTTTTAATTTCGGTTTTAATAAACAAATCTAATGTCGAGCTTGGTGAAGCAACCTCCACAGCCTGAAGGGTTGCGTCCAGCGCTAGTGAAAGCGGAAGGGTGTCACACTCACGCGGAGAACAGCAATGGCATCTGCCAGGGTGAGCCACTCAGAGCGATCGATTTTCTTTGCCGCAATCGCAGCTTTCCGTCTAGCTTTTGCGGCAGCGGCCTTTTTCGAAACAACGCGGATTTTTGACTGTTTCTGATGTTTAGCAGAGACGACTGGGGTCGTCGTAAAAGGTCGCGAAGTGCATATGTTTTGCAGACAGCGATACATGTTTGCTACGGAACCTCTTGGAACCCCATCAAGCAAACTTACGTCTAACGTTCAGTGTGAACAGCATTGACGAGTACAAGGTACTATGGATCAGATCAAAGTCAATAGAAGCGGATTCCCCAGTACCGCTAGTCCGAAAAAATGTTAAGTACAGGTTGTGACATGCTTCAAGTCTTCTGTTCTTGGAAGAAATGGAGGAAACACCAGTACAAGCCTAACTTTGGAGGAAGCATTTTCTCATACACGCGTTTCAAGTCACCAGAAATGTAGCAAACTCCCAGAAAGTTTGTTCCAAGGCGCTAGCTAAGGGCCGGTGCATCGTTCCGATCTATTATTTCTAACAAACACTAACATCATGCGTCTATACTCATGCCGCGACCCACATGTTGCAGCATGTGTCTCATCTTAGAACGGCCTGAAAATTTTGGACCGGGTAGCTAACAAGACAACCGGTCGATCGAAGTAGACGGCTAACCCATGGCACCAAGCATTCAAAGCACCTGAACAGGTGTCCGATCGTTTAAAACGAAGCGCAAAAAGTTCGCCAGGTGGTAAAGAAATGTGATGCCTGACCGAAAGAGATGGAAGGTTTGATTGGAGCATAATGCATCAAGGAGTTATAGAACAAGTCAGCGAATGTGGTGGATACGCACCCTCGCTGCACAATGACGCTCAATCCGGCAATCCGGCGTTGAAAGCAGCTAGCCCCTCTTAGAGCTAAACAGCGAGTCACCGTCACGATTGCACATCAAAGAGGTGCATTTAGGATAGTTGGGTCACCAGATGATGTCTACGGAACATGTGCACACAAGCATATCGAAACGCGGCATGTAAAACATTTGAATGGGTCTCGAGCTGTGAGTACCACTCCGAAAAACAGGGTTTTGCCAGTGGGTAGGTTTGGTTATCATCGTAAGCAAGAAAAATGGAGCATTCCATTTCGTCCCAGAGGGATCGGGCCCGGCTAAGTTTGTCAAACACCATCATGAAGGTGTGCTTCGTGATCACAAATGGGTCGTCACCGAGGAATGCTCCATCAAGAATTATGATGTGCATTTTTCCACGACATCAAGTATACAGGCAAACTTGAAAGTTGTATGGCAGCTAATTGCGATCATGACAGCGTTCTTTCGAAATTAGATTTACCGTGGGAATTGTATTATTCAATTTTCCAATTTTCCGAAAGGCTGCAGTCACCGAGTTGGCCGGCCTTGTTTACATGTCAACCTCATTACTTACCTCCCGAAGGACCGCCCTCTCCACTTTTCAAGCACAACGTCTTGTTCGAGGCTATGCTAGTAAAGGAGATGCCATAGGTGACCCGAAGAAAGAAATCATCCGAAAAGTCTTGTACCCAAACAACATCCGCAGTCGTGCATCCCCTACTGGCGTTTGGCGCCCAGACGTAGCCAAGGCACTTCAACATGCCATTCCATCTGTTCAAGCTCATCAGACAATAGAACGCGCGTGGCTACTCCATAAGAGGCATATCAGGAAACGTAGAGAAGAAGAGCTAGCGAGGAAGTTTGAAAGTATGCGTCAGGCAATGCAGGAGCTGGCGAGGGTGGACAGTCGGCTTTATATGGAGGCAAATAAGCCAGAAGATCCGAGGGCGAGGTCCGATGCTGAAAGAGAGCTCGCGAAAACGTTGAAAACTATGGAAGTGCGGACATTGGAAGCCAGAATACGCGGTTTGTTCCCTCGCGAACTACGCGTTCCGACGGACACACCCCCTCGATCGGGATGGAATTACGAATGGAGGCCATTTCCTCGCCCTGTTTAATGCTAGACAAGGTGCATTTTCACACCAGGTTTTCAAAACGCTCTCATTTACTCAAATTTTCTATTTGTTTATTTTCCAGGGCTGTGAGCACTTGCGGGGACATAAAGTAACAGATACAAGTAGAAATAGCGATCCCGAGGTTTCAATGATCCCGACTCGGAACAACAAAGCTCTCACCGATGATGGGTTCCATCATCCTTCCACCTGAAGTCTTACTCACAATGGCGCCATGTACAGCCTCAAGCGCCTCCGTCCAATTGCTTAACGCTGCATATCGTTTCTTCTCAAGACTTTGCCTGTTTGCGAAGATGATAAAGAAAATTCGGTCATAAAGGAAATCATGACTGACCCCCGATCTAGTTCGAGCCTCATGCCAACTTGGTCTATTCGACCCTCTATCTTGCCTTCAAGGATCAAGCCAATAAGAAGTTCCTCAACCTCCTCAATCTTGACATTTAATTGCTGTAAAGAGAACGGCTTATAGTGAAGTTCTTCCACGAAGGAGGTTGCGTACCTTTCCGAGGAATGACAATTCTAGGCGTGTGTATGGTTTTATGAGGTCGATCAAATATTGTGTGCGAAGGCTGCGAAGCAGTTCGCCAATGTAGGCTCGGATGAAACCGTCATCCATGATTGTTGAGTGGTTATCTAAATGGACGTCAGAATGGTCTTCTGGATTCAGATAGTTGCGGAAAGATTCAAAGAAGTCCTCACTCGCTCGATTCCATTGTCCTGCTTGATTGAGACACAAGTTTGCAAACATGGACTTGGAAACATACGTTCTCCCATCCACATTTTGCCACCGCATTCTTTGATCACACCCATGATACGTGGATGAGGTATAGCAGATCGGACCTCATTAGTAGCGTTATAGATCTCCTGTATACAAATATATATGAAATGAAGGCACTGGACGGTCGTCCGACAAAAACAAACCTTTAGTTTCTTGAAATTTCGTGTCTCGTTGTACATTTGGATTTCAAGAGCATAGATCTCAAGAAGCTGGGTTCCACGTTGTGACTGGTCGTCTCCTTCGTTGCTGGACCCAGTGGCGGAGTGCAAATCGCGAATCAGCTACGAGAAGTAGTGTTAAAGGGTATGTGGCGATGCACACCAGCGATAATGACGCATACTCTGGACAAACGAGTGTACTCTTTACGATCCAACCAAAGCTTCGCAAGCTTGAGGTTGGTTTTGACGGACAAGCGCTACATCATATTATAAGGCACGCCGCTGAAATTGAGTCGAGCAGACAAACCTCGTTCTTTGCATCCTCTAGCGCGTTTTTAGTCGCCTGATAAAATCTTTCCAATATTTCAACGTCAACTGGCCCGCCTTTTCCACCAGCAACGTAGTCGAGGATACCGTTGATCGTTTTTTCGGAATAGTTGCGCGTGACGGCTGATTTGGTGTATGTAAGAAGCTGGATGTACGTTTTCAGAGCGTCGTTTGGTCGCCGGAGGGTAAGATACAGAAGTTTCGTTGATTGTTTGAGTGCTTTGAAGCCCCTTTCACAGGAACGGATTAGTTTTGCATGTGGTTCATCTGACGAATTTAGACCAGCTAACCAGTCACCCTGGTCCTCCTCATGTTCTACAATGGCACGAAATTCTTTCAAGGCTTCTTCTGGGTTGTCATCCTTCTTGGCTGATATGGAGTTAGATAACCATCATGACGCCAGATGAGTAAAGTCTTACGAACATTTTGCCTTGTAATACATATTCTCGACATCTGCGTTTCCAGACTCGTTGGCGTCATCATTGTCGGAGTAATCAAAACCATAGTCCTGACGAATGTCAAATGTAGCTCTTCGACTATGTAATGAGATATACCTCATCATCACTGCCTTGCATGTAGTCGGCGTCATCGTCATCCATGATTTATGCTATTTAGGTTGGAAGCAAATATGGAGATGTCACTCTGGTCGCTTATAATCGATCAGGTGTAGATATAGAGTTTGGACGGGCGTCACTGGTCGGAAGATGATGAAGTTTGAAAGTCAAGCAGTCAGGGTCATTTGTGGCGAGGCTGATTAGGCGAAACAAATACTGCGAAGAAGATCAATCCGAATACAGTATGCATGACTCGGTGCTCTCGGCGCTTGCACGTATCGTCAAAGACAGTTCGCATCTTTTTCTTTGAATTTTAATTGATTTATTCTCGGTGCACTGCAATTACAGTACTGTACAGCGTATGCCTCGGGAAATTGGCACGTGGTTGGGCAGGTGTGGACTCGTGTGGAGTTGTATTAGTTGTACTTAGAATCTAATTTGCTTTAAACCAAGCATAAACCCATCTCGGCTAGGCTGTTCGGTTCACGAATGTCATGATCCACCGACTGGGAGGAGTATTGTCCGCATCTCTTCCTTCATAACGATGACCGACATATCGACAATTACATCTCCCATACATGGAACGTTTAGTAGTAACTCTAGTTCGAAGAGTAGCGCAAAACTCAACGACGATGTAACCAGCCTGACCTCCTTCAACCCCTTCTCAGAAGAGGATGAGAATGATCAATCTTCATATACCATAATGACCTCGATTTTTTCTCGTATGAAGAACACTCTTGCTGCTCCTCTATCATCTGCAGCAACTCCATCATCAAATGCAAATTCCACAACTGCCTCCGGTTCGGGACCACTCCCAAATGTCCCAGAGCAGAGGAGGCCTTCCTATACAGCTCAAACGCATTCGTCGACCTTGTCCACAAGATCTTTAGCTGACCGCCCGTTCTCTCTCACAACCGCTCCGGCTCAAGTTGCTCCACCCCTCGTGTCTCTCACTCCAGCCCAACCTGAAGTTCCGACTTATAGCATTGAGTATGATGGCTCACCTTCTCGAAGTGGTTCTTTCTACTCTCCGGTCATAGAATCTGGGGAAGGTGTACCTTATGGGACCTCAATTCCTGGTTTCCCGATCGCCGACGATGCGCGCAGTATCAAGACAGCAACGAGTCTACAACGGTCAAACTCTGTCTCAAAAGTCATCAGGCGCATACGCGGCGAAGGTGAGATGTCTACCATGCAACATGGGCCAAATACTGAGTGCAGAGCATCAGGTTTATCTCGTGATTATTGGATGGACGATGAAAATTGTAAAGAGTGCTATGACTGTAAAAGTGTTTTCACGACTTGGCGTCGCAAACACCATTGTCGTATATGTGGTACGCAGTTCCAATCTCTTCGACACTTATGGGACTAAACTCCTGGGCAAAGGGCAAATATTTTGCTCACGTTGTGCATCTAATATCATTAAGGGCACTCGATTTGGTCACGATGGCATGCTCCGCGTGTGTAACCTCTGTCTAGAGAAACTTGCTATTGCGGATAACGATGACGATGACGATCGGCGTTCTGTTGTGTCGTCTGTTCCGTCTTTCCCTGCCCACCAGCTCGGCCTAGATCCTGGCGCACATCCACAGTCTCCATTTGCTGCATCACAGCTCTTTGGGCGAACGGATGAACCGTTCAATCTCTATTCCATCGCAGAGACAAAAAGACCAGTTAATGGCTCCGACGACAGCGGTCATGGATCTCGGCCTGTAACACCTCATCTTATAGAGCGTGAGGATGGAGTCTGGGAACCTATCAAGGATAATCCTGCACCGTTTCGCAGAGCCCTCTCCGATGAAGATAAAGACTCTGCAGGTCTAGAAAACGGTTTCACGCGTACTGAATCTCCAACCACACCTGGATCCCCTGACTATACGGTTTCTGTACCTGTCTATAGCCAGGGGCCTACGAGCTCTATCCAGTTTCCCGTAGGGTCACCAGAAAATGGACTAGACAGCCCTCGTCCCCGCAGTAGACTAAGGTCCCGTTTCAACTCAACGGGTGAGTTCGAGCAAGCCACCCCGTTTATCCGAAGCCGCGTACATAGCCGCCTGGAGAGTGTGGCTAACATGGAAGCTGGCTGGCGTACTCGTCGCGAAAGCACTGCGTATGTTACTTCAATCCGCTGATAGATGCGTTGGGATTTAACCGACCTCCGTAGTTATGCCCAAGAACTTAACTTGACGTCTATGCTCCATCTCAAGGTCATGCTGCGCCAGATGCTTACGAGCGAGCAGATACCAAACATCAAGGAGTGGGAAGAAACGCTTCTCAAACTGGCCCTTCGTATCGCCCGGGAGCTTACATTTACTACCTTACCCCATCGGCAGGGAGAGGACATGGATGTACGGAAATATGTCAAAATAAAGAAAATACCAGGAGGAAGTCCCAGGGACTCTGAATATGTCGACGGCGCTGTTATGACTAAAAATGTCGCACACAAGAAAATGGCCCGCTCCATTCGTAATCCTCGTGTAATGCTTGTCACTTTTCCGCTAGAGTTTCATCGCGTCGAGGGACAGTACATGCATTTTGCGCAGATTGTACGTCAGGAGAAAGAATACTTAGGCAACCTTGCCAGTCGCATGGCGGCATTGCGTCCACATATTATTCTAGTTGAACGCTCCGTTTCTAGACTTGCTTTGGAGGCACTGGCCAGTCATAAAATTGCTGTTGCAAGAACAGTCAAGCCATCCGCGATTCAGATGGTTGCTCGCATGACACAAGGGGACGTTTTCTCCTCTATGGATAGGCTCGCCCTTGAACCCCGCTTAGGTCATTGCGCCCGTTTTCGCATCCAGACCTTTGATCATCCGCTCATACCTGGTCGTCGAAAAACGTACATGCGTTTCGAGGGATGCAGCCGGGACATGGGTTGCACTATCATCTTGCGTGGCAGCGATATAGACACACTCCGCCGGGTTAAAAAGGTCACAAGATTTCTTACATTTATCGTGAGGAACCTGAAATTAGAAACCCACTTATGGAAAGATTCTGTGATCACCCTTCCACCTTTTAACCCGGAAGCTGTGCCGACATCTGTAACTGAACGGCACGGTCCTTTCAATACCGCTCTGGCCTCTTCGCTGGCTTTTCCTTCTTTCCTATCGACATCCCATATACCCACACCTACGGCCGAAGTCCATGATTCCCCCTCGGCCATTACCATTACGAAAAGTAGCTTCGATAACGCGGACATACGGGGCGAGGACGACGAGCAAGCCGCGCTCTCGAAACGTATTGAGGAGTCTCTTGAACCCTATGCCAAAACTTTCATTTCTGTTTCCGCGACTCTGCGATTCCCTCCTCCATATCCAGTCATGAGGATGAAGGAGTTGGACTTGGAACTCGTTAACGATAAGCAAGCTTGGGAAGACGAGGTTATCAGGCGGGAGGAGCATTCCCTCATCTCTCATTCACCAGAGGCCACTGCGACCCCAGTAACACCAACCGAGTTTCCACGCAACACTTTAAATCAGGACATTAATGCGCAGATTGAGGCTTTGCCCTCAATTGTCACCACTAGTACGCCGTCGACTCCGGATTGGACTCAGCCAATTGCAGGAAACCAAGAGTCGTCTTCGTACTTCCTCCAACCCCCCTCTACAGCACGATCGACTTCATCTACTGGATCCTCAGCTTCCACTCTCAGCCCTTCGACTTCAGAAGTACGGCCCGAACCAGTCAAAACCTCCGCCGATATAATGCTCGAGAGTCGTTATACCCTCACAAAATGGAAACACGAGGAGCAACGTCGAATCTGGGGATGGTATCTCCGCAAGAATCAGGACGACTTTGTCGTAGAAAAGTACCAGTGCATTAGCTTGTGGGAGTACACCATCCCGACTGCCGAGTTTGGCCAACATCAACCTTGTTTTGCCCCCTGTTTGACTTATATTACGTTTTACGGCGAAAATGATTATACCCTGGGAGACTTCATCGAGCGTTCAGTTAGTGAGACTCTAGCGCAGTTTCTCGATCCCAAAGCTATCTGTACTGGAAAGGGGTGCGACAAGCCCCTTGCTCGGCACTGCAAAGTTTATATCCATAACGAGACGCGTCTGTTTGTTGCGGTTGAACAATGGGATGGACAAATCATTGGACGCCAGAACTACTATCCTGTGCCAGACCTGATCACGACTTGGAGTGCATGCCGAGTATGCGGATCGGCCACGCCATTTATACCCGTCTCTGAAGAAATGCAGAGGTATTCTTTCGCCAAGTTCTTGGAGTTGCACTTTTATCCTGCAGATGTCAAGCTAGTGCTGGGTGCTGGATGCCAGCATAACATCTATAAGCACCACATCCGCTATTTCGCATCAAAAGGGATGACAGTTCGCTTTCAGGCGGACCCTGTATCCATGCAGGAAATTGTCTACCCCCCCTTTCGCATTCGAGTTCGCCCAGAGACGCAATTGGAACTCAAAAATAAAGACTATAATCGTTTACATCAACGCAACTTTATGTGGTACTCAGACCTAATTGACGATCTCAAATTGATCAGCATTGATGCTACTACTGGGGATGAAGAAGCAGATACTCGTCTCATCTCTGATACCAACATCTTGATCACACGAGCGGAGGAAGAAAGAGAAGAAATTTGCAGATTTATCAACAAGGTTTATCTGGAATCTTCGCCCACGGATACGCTTGCTCTGAATCAGGTGCATTCATACAGGCAAGACAAAGTTGTTGCCTGGCAGCCCGATTTCGACCGATTGCCCAAGCCTCGTCAATCTCAACAAACTTTAGACCGCAATGGCAGAAAATCGTCCGCATTTGGTTCCGTTCGAGCAATGTGGCCCAGAAGATATGATTTGTATGGTCCCTCTGATCAACAGCACCTCCCATCATCCAGTGTTTCTGAGGCTGAAGAAGAACCTTTAGCTTCTAGAAGGGTTACGGGGGAAACGGTAGCGTCATCGGCATCCGAAGCGTCTGAATCGGAGACCAATGCGGAACCACGTAAAAGTGATGCTGAACATCCTTCAGCCGAAGCCCTGACAGCCCACACTGTAGAGGCTGTTCCACACGAGAGGCCCACGGATCCAGGGCTCATTGCAAATCCTTCTTCCTCCGTTGCCGACGACAGTCATAACAAATCAGACCCGGAAAGTGACTCCACTATTGGTGCTGTGAAGGATGATACAATACCGGTCTCCCCGTCCCCAGTAAGCTGCATTGCTCACCTATCCTGCTTGAGTTTCATGGTAAAATACAGGAAGAGTTCAAACCTGCAGACGAGGCTTCAATTCCGCGGTTCTCGAGACTGCCTCGGCGTGCCGCACATCAACCCAGCGTTGCGGAACTTGTCAGGAAATACCAGGATTTTTTACCACTCCAAGGCATACATGACCTGACAAAAACCGCTTTGCCACCGCGCCCCCCTGTATCGGAGTCTGAACAGGAATATGTCGCTGCTCCATCCCATCGTCAGCCATTCCGAAACAAGAGCCGGCACCGGCTACCATCCAAAAAGGCTTCAGTCTCCGATTTTGAACAAAGCTATGCCGCGAATGTTGCACCAAGGTATCTTACACAATCTCGAAAAGGCTTAGCAACTTCAAGCCGCATACCTGGTCCAGTAGGCGGCTCTTCTTTACAGTCTCAGGAGTCTTCCCGCAGGCCATCTCCAGAGAAACGTTCTTCAAGTGGACGAAGTCGAGACACTAAATTGAGTCGACCATCCTCACCTCCCAATACTAGGCAAACAACTAGTAACACAAAACCTACCAAGTCTAAGCTCTCGTCCCGTTCGAAGGACAAGCCGTCAGGCCGTCCCTTGACTAATACTGCGACCAAATCGACTCTGCGTAGGCCTCAACCTGGCCCTGGAAGCAAGGTTTCTAATATCGCAAAACATTTCGAACGCCTCGGCCGAGATGCGGAGCGCTCAAAGACGCGATATTCCGTTATTAGAGGGAAAAGAGCACGTCCAGTAGCAACTGCACGCGCCAAAGTAGAGATTCTCGATAGCGTCAAGGATGCGATCAAAGATGAATCCGAGAGTTCAGATTCGTCAAGCGAGGCTGACGACGAGGATGAAGGTGTGGAAGAGGAGGCCAGCGCTTCCCAACTACTTCAGTCGTCTCTTCAGTCAGATCCGGTCATCTCAGAAATGGCGGTCAAACCAGTGTCTCCAGTAGTGGCGCCTCCAGCTGTCATGAGCGATTTACCTCCCGCAAGTTCAAGGCAGGAGACTACTAGTGTTAATGTGCTTCCGCTTGAGTCGGCATCTTTGCCGACTTCACCCTTCTTACCATCCACTAAAGATACTTCATTGACCCCACCAACCTCGGACATCGAACTTGGGGGTGGTACCGAGCGTAATTCGATCCTAAAAGCAATTTCTGGATTCTTATTGCAGCAACCTCCAAGCTCACTCCAAACATTCGAGGACGATCTCGTAAATGATCCAGAGCACATCTTCAGAGATTCATCGATGGTGGTCCGCACAGACGAGCCGACTTCCATAATCGCCCTTGTGCTAAAGTTGATGCGTTTCTCTATATGTTCGTTTGCATATTGACCGGATTTATCCGCAGTTCACCCCAATATCGCGATATGTTTGCCAAGTCTCGTGCTGAAAAGAAAACAGTAAGAGAAGCAAAACTCAATGACAATGGAGAGATCTTCATGCCGGACGACCGCTCTGTCGCTGAGTCGACCTCGACGTGGGGTCTCGTTAATGTCGACTCTACGACTGGTCTTGACCCTACAGAGGACCTCAAAGTACCTTCTTCGAAATTGCCATGGGCCATAAGTAGGTTTCTGCAGTGCTCCTATAGCGTTAATCATAATAACAGTGAATAGCATTCGAGAGTGGAGGTCTAACAATCAGTTGTACTGTCCTCTATCCAGAACAATTCGATGCGCTACGTCGTACTTACGACTGCGAGAAGAGTATGATTGAGTCTTTGTCCAGGTGTGTCAAATGGAACGCAAGTGGTGGGAAATCTGGATCGGCTTTCCTCAAGACAAGAGGTAAGCTACCGAGCTGGGGAATCTAATCAACTCACACCTCCACCACAGATGACCGCTTTATTGCGAAAGAATTGTCAAAGCCTGAGCTCCAAACCATGGAAACTTTTGCGCCGGCATATTTCGATTACATGTCTTCTGCTGTTTCAGCGAATGTTGGCTTCTTCTTCAATTGTGTCGTAAAGAGGCTTACTTTCTGCAGCGCCCAACGCTGTTGGCCAAGATTTTTGGCTGCTTCAAGTTGACATTCAGGAAAACAGATAATGATAAAGGGGCTGGGAAATCAAAATCAACGCAAATGAACCTTTTGGTCATGGAAAATCTTTTCTACGATCGGCGATTCACGAAAGTTAGTGGTATTGGTTTGGTTGATGCACAGATCTAACTGAGGCCTCACTTCCATGTTTCCTCAGATCTATGACCTGAAAGGATCTACCCGCAACCGCCACGTTCAGTCAACAGGTAGAGAGAATGAAGTACTTCTTGACGAGAATCTTGTCCAAAGTGAGTCATTGGCAGGCAATTCCGTATAAGCATGATAACAAATTTATTAGCTGCGCATCTGAACCCATTTTACTTGCGGGAACACTCAAAGCGCATACTTCGGGGTGCGTTATACAATGACAGCAAGTTTCTTGCGGAGATCAACGTAATGGACTATTCGTTGGTTGTCGGGGTAATACCATCTTCTCCCTTGTTACGTCCATTAAATGTTGTGCTAGGTCGATAGTCAAAAAAACGAGCTAGTGGTAGGCATCGTAGGTAAGTTATGTAATTCATTCATTCTTATCTGAGCGGCAAAAGTAAAACTGTGCTAGATTATATTCGTACGTATACATGGGATAAGAAACTGGAGAGCTGGGTGAAAGAGTCCGCTTTCTTGGGTGGCAGAGGAGAACCGACTATTGTGACTCCAAGGCAGTACCGGCAGCGATTTATAAGTGCCATGGAGAGATATTTTCCTCTTGTCAGCCTTCCACGTCTGTTCTAATACTCTGGCTGACCAATGATGAAGATCCCCGATCGTTGGATGAAGCAAAGAGACATACCAGAGGAGGATTCAAACTGTCTGTCAGAACTCTGGCCAGACTGGTAGCTCAATTGCCGTGCTTGACCTTCAGTTCGACATCAATTCAAAACATAACAATACATTAAGCACTCAGCGATTACCCACACTTTACCTTACCCTATCTACGTACTATATATACAGTACTACCCCTCTCCCCCGAGTCTCGAAGTATTATATATATGCTACGAGTTTAATTTAAGTTTTTTTGTCGGCTGTAGTGTTTCCCTGTCACCATCTTTTCGTTTCTTCGACACACCAGTTTTCCAAGAATCCGCTAGATCACCGAACTTACTACGCACACTCAGGGCAATCTGGCCAACTTCTGAATCTGCCCCGTTGAAGGTGATGGCATTGTTCAGCATGAGCTCCACATCCGCTTGAAAAGCCTCTGGAGTTTCATATTTATCGGAATCTAGCTTTTGTCTGATCGTCTTCAGATCCCGGGCGTTCTTCTTTGGTATGACGTCGAAGTAAGTTGGAATACCCAGAAGAACGGGGTCTACCGGCTCGCGAAATACCCACGAGCTTAAGGCCAATTCAGCTGACGATGCGTGGCGCTGAAAGGAGGACTTACATGGGATCTTTAACTAGCGTTGTCATTATGCCTTGTAAACCACGTTTCTCCGTCCAAGATAGCTTCCTCTCCAGAGCCTTTGGCCATTCTTTCTTAAACACTTTTTCGACTACTTCTGCACAAGTGACGGGGAAAGTAGCTGGGGGGTTGAACTGGCGGCAATTGTTAAAAACCAACTCTATGTCCTTAGAAAATTCCTCCATAGAAGTATACTTGTTTTGCCCGAGCTTCGTCTGAATCGTGCCAAAATCCATAGGGTGTGCAATTTCTTGCAGGTAACTAGAACACCAGTCAGCTTAGCAAACATAGTGTCGCGGGTGACATACGTGGGACAACCATCTGCGACAGGATCAACAGGACGCAAGAAGATTGCAGCTTCAGGGAGCTTCTGTAGCACTTTCATAAGATCTCTACACTTCTTCTCGTTGATAGAAGTTTCAGTTTGCATGGGTTTCTTTGCCTTCAAAGGTGAAGAAATTGCATTCAAAACCTCTTTCTCTTTGCCTTTCAGGGACGGACGTAAGGAGTCAGGACCAGCGACTGGCTGAACAGTTGGCTTCGCCTTGTGCAGCGGAGGAGCGTGTCTTTCCGGCGGAGGAACAGGCTTTACCTTGCTACTAGATGAAGACGACTCTGCTGTATGCATCTCTTTCTTTGAGGGCGCGGTAAGGGCGAGAAGTTCATCTTCACTCGAGCTGTCACGTTTTTTTCTCTTTCCAGGCACCCCGTTGGCGGTCTGTCTGTCCTTCTCTAGCGTGGCACGCCTCTTTTCATCTTTCTCGCGTTCTATGGCCAATACCTCCTGAAGAATGTCATGAGAGCCATCATCAATATAAGGAGGGGGGGGTGCGTCAATAGAGGGTTGATCGGCGGGTCCAATGACCTTAGGTTTCCGGTTGCGCGACTTGGCTGCCGGTTGCTCTGGAGTAGTCGCTGTCTTAGCTTGGGAGCCAACTTTGAGCTTAATTGTGGGACGTGGTGGTGCGATGGTAGGTGATGAAGGGGGTTTAGGTACGGGGGGTGCTTTTACATCTGGTAGGGTAGTGTGTGCTGGGCGCGAGGAAACGGAATTCATGGGTGTAGCATGAGATTTATCGGCAGCTTCGAGAGTCTTGTTTATGATGGTCCATTCTAGTCAATCGGTAAGATGATTTGTAGAAAGAAAATGAGAATTCAGTTCGTACGCTTCTCGAAAAATACCTCGAGGGTAATGGCTTCATTATGTACGAAGCTTCCAGCAACGTTATAGAGCTTTGCGTTTGATATCATCAGACGGAAGTCTGCCTCAAACACAAAGCGATCTTTGTACATGCCCTCCTCCAGCTTTGCGCCCATGGTGCTCAGGTCCATGGGATTTTTAATAACGTCGAAGTAGCTACGGAAAAAGTGAGACGACCCTCTAATACACCAAATGTGATGGCTTACTTAGGTGCATGGTCCCTGATAGGGTCAACAGGCTGGTTAAAAGCAAATGCGTGCTTGTTCGCTTTGAGTTTCTTCAAGGCATTGCGGCAAGCACGTAAATCATTGACGCTCATTCCACCTGATTGTGCCTTGGTTACATGAACTGGTTTAGCGCTGTCGACACTCCTGAGAGATTTATTAGGTTTCCCTTTGCTCTTCGCAACTGGCTGAGATGGGGTTGTGAACGTTACGCTCCGCTTCGGCGCTTCAGTTTCTGGCGTTGGAGGAATCTGCGGACCCGCATCGACCAAGGGGCTAGCAGGTAGTCTGAGTTTCGTTGGTGCGTTGAATGTGGGAAATGGGCTCTTTGAGGGACCAGACGGTTTTGAGGACCGGGTCGCTTTCACGGGTGCTTTGGTGGGCGGAAGCTGTGGTGCGGCGTCCATAACCGGTGTACTGGGTATATGAATCTTGACAGTGGGCGGTGTCTCTTCGACTGGGCGGATGAGAAGATCTGCTATTTTCAAAGTACACCATCGAACTTCATAATCAACATCGGGGGCCCTAGTTGAGATATGAACAACATGTCGGAGAATATATCAGGTAACGTACAAAGCGATGGGCATTAAAAACTCGCGCAAGACTTCATTCTTGCCGACTTCACGGTCCTTCCGTAAGACCTTGATCATAGCATCTAATTCACTCTTTTTAGACTCTTTCGTCTTTTCAGGGACAGTGCCGTCTTCTTCAATAAGCAAAGACTCCGTCTCTTTCAGACCCGATTTCATCTCTCCCATCTGCACTAGCAAAGCAAGGCTGTGGCATACATTCCGCGCCACATGGCGACGAACAACCCGTGACGGATCGTTCGCCATAACTGCTAAAACGTAACGCATGATTTGGGGCGTATACCATTTGGTGAGGAAAAGTCCGTCGAATGCAGCAATTCGATCTATCTCTGTCAGAATTTGTTTAAATAGTTCCTTGTCTTCATTACTCTGCTCGTTTCGAACTTCTGAAGGGAGCAGTTCCCCACGTTCGGGGGGGGCGATGGAAACGGTAGCAGATGCGGCAGCGGAAATTACGGTGCATATGTAGAATCCATCTGAGTACTGGTAACAACAATCAGCGAAGAGTACTATTGAAAGGTATGGCTTACCAGATTGGCGGTGTTGTCGTTATATCGCAGTTGATCGATGAGAAAACGACGCACAACCGAAGGCGATTTCCCATTTTCAAACCGTATCCGGGATATAGCGTTCACAAGATTCTGAACGAGCATTGAATGAGAGACTTGCACGAAACAGTGATGACGTACCTTGCGCACAAAATACTCCCCAAAATCAGAAAATTCGTTCGGTTTAGGGACATAGGTATGGTCAAAAAGGTCTTGATTGGCGTTTTCTGGATCGTAACAGTAGCGGAGGAAGAGTTTAAATAGATGAAATAAGCCCAAAAAGTCAAGCTTTCGAATGGCACACTTCGAATTCTATAAGCAAACGATTACGGAAGATCCGAGATCTTGTGTAACTTACACTAACGAGGGCCATAGCAGCCTCAGAGCGAATGCGGAAATAGTAATTGGTCACCAGCACAGTCTTCGTGAGAGTGCTCGAGACGATTGCAGTTGGCTTCTCTGCTAACGCGTAGATGGCCTGACAATAGTCATTGGTGGTGACAATAGTTAATGGTGGTGTCAGTCAGCACAGATAATCCTTTCAGTTCAGTCGGGACGCCTACCTCTAATTGTGCAACAACATCCCGATCCCTCTGCAGCTGTGACACCCACATGAAATCAGGCTGCTCGAATTTGACGCTAGCAATCCACTCAAAATCTGCATCCATTCTGATCCACTCGTACGTTGCGCCGCTCATGATCCCTTCATCCTCTTCCGTCCAATCGGCTACTTTCCAGTTCTCTCGCTCTTGCTCCTTTTCCCAAACTTCCAACCCAAAACCCATATCTACCATCCCCATTGCCTCTGCAGCTTCTGCATCGCCCTCTGCGGCAGCCTGGGCAGCCGCCTGCCTTGCGAGATATCGCTTGGTGTTTCGCCGCACGCGCTTGTACTTGGTATTAAAGGGAACTTCGTAGCGTTTGAAGGGGGACCTTATGTCAAGAACGTGCTCGTAAGGCGTTCCATCAGCTTCGTGGATTCTTATCGTCATTTGCCCCTAAAGGGAGTCAAGGCTACCTTCCTGAGTATTAGTCACAACGCATACCTCAAAGAATACAACAGGTTTCATCAATGTCTTCGATACCTCATTATTTTCCATCGCTTTATATGCAGGCGCGTCCTGTCGCATGGTAATCTCTACTGCCATCTTCTTCCGGTTGAAGGTCGCAGAAAACCCAAAGGCTGGGCAACCGCTTCCATAAATCCATTGCTCCGCAAAACTTCGGAGATCAACACCGCTAACTTTCCTACAAAGCCGTAGGAATGCATGGGTAGAGAGTGCATTACTCTGCATTTCCCCACTGATAGCAGATAGAAATAGTTTGGGCAGAACACGGCTGAGACCAAGAGACGTTCCTGACTTGCCCAGTCTGCGGTCAAGTATGTGCAGCACAAGAGGAGCCTTTAGATTGATGAACGGCAGAGTGCCCGCGTCTGGTGGTTCAAGGACCTGAGGCTGACAAATGGGGGGCATACCACCGACGTCCCACTCCAAAACGCGCTGCATGTCTTTCTTGAGCCTAAACCGGTATTCGTTATTCCCCAACAGCTTGCGTATAAATAAACCAGTTATGTGAAGCGATAATCCATTAACGAGCCATGTATCGGACCAATTCTTAGGTAGAATGTTAATGCCGACCCATTGGCATGCGAGGGCATGAGCCAAGACGTGACGCGTTTCGAGCGCTTGTTCAATGGCATCTTCACCATGCAATAGATCAGTAGTCAAGATGGAAAGAGTGGAGCTATCGAAACGTTGGGTAGGAAGCTTTTCCACAAAGACCAGTTTATACGAGCCAAACGGATAAGACCCAAATTCAGTAGAGTAAAAGGTCATCGCTTGACGCATTGCTGCTGTGGATATAGGGAGAAAATTCTCTTGGCCAGGTAAGCAGAATGCGTGCATAAGAGGCTGAGATGCGCCAGAAACATCCTCTGCGGTAGTGTCTGCAGGTATGGTGTACAGATGAAAGGGACCAGCCGCGAAAGCGATGTGTTGAACAGAAGTCAGAACTGTCTGAGAGAAGAGAAAAATGGTTTTGTTTGAGTTGTAAGGGTGCGCGACCTATGGAAGATATTAATTCCCCCTCTCCCCCCTGAGGCTGGTCTACTCACATATGGGTATGATTCCGTCGGTAGTACAAACTCGAAACCGTCTACAGGGTTTCGAAGACTGTAGGCAATATTGATAATGATAGGAGAGAATTCAGGAACGGCCTGTGATTGAGAAAATCCCGGCGTTTGTGGTTCAGGAGTGGCAGCTAAAGACTTGTCTGAGTTGGGCAATTCGTGACACTGATTTCCTGCTACTCGCCTTCGCTGAACGGGGTACCCATAGGCATCTGACCAGATTGCTTGAGGGATACTTCTTTGGGGATCACGATTGCAAGCTCCCCTTCATCACCTTCCTGTAGAGCAGAGTAGAGCTTTCTTTTCAACTCTAGATGCCGATGACAGTCAGGTGCTTCACTCGAAGTGCCCACAGTGATGTTGGTTAATGGATCGACATGCGCAAACTCTGCTTGATGGCCAGCAACCGTGACGCTCTGAATGCCTAAGTAGGTTGGTTGTAATGAGATCCTGTTTCTCAAAAGTGAGGAATTAGAACATACTGCATTGACGCGAATTCAGATAAATAGTCCTCAGTTCCCTGTTGGTAGGGACGATTGTAATCTCCGTGTAGCCCTGAACGTCTGATGAACAACTTGTAGTAAGGTCACCGTTGCAGTCATACACACCCATAGAATTCCCGAAAAATCGATCTCCAACACAACCTTCTGGTGACTAGTAGAGAAGAAAATAGGCGTCAGCAGATAAGCCAAGCGCGAACAAGAGTGAAAGCGACGTATATGGTGAAACCACGACGGACATGTTCGCGGTAAAGGTTGACCCGTCCGTCCATCTGAACCAAAACTGAGAAGGACACAGGTTGAAGAACACCTTGTTCGTTCGAGTCCTCAGTAAACTCCCAATTAACGAATAGTAACGGAGCTTGTCGACGAAAGAGGAGTTGAGAGCGGCCGAAGTGGTGACTGCCGCTGAGGAACTGTGCAAAGACAGGATGAGGTAAGCAATTCATCTTTGCTCAATGCCGCCAAAATCGATATTTCGCCAGCCAGGCGCTCAACACTTCCAACTAGTCCATCGTTCTCAACGTGACCCTCTCATTCACGATCCAGATGCGAGCAAGCATGTTCTTAAGCCTATCGAACGCGCAAATGCCAAAAAAGTATCCCGGACATCAACCAACTCTCCAATAAACACTGATCCTGTTCTCCAGGGACAATCTCGTTCCGATCTGGAGTCCATTTTACCCCCATCAGAAGTAGCCCACGATGTCTCTGCAAATGTTGGAGAAGCAGCTCTCTATGGTATCTACTACGATGACACAGAGTATAACTACATGCAGCACCTTCGGGCTGTTGGCGAAAACGAAGAAGGAGTGGAGAGCATCTTGATCGAGGCCCCGTCATCCTCGAGGGCACGAAAGAAAGGAAAGGAAAGAGTAGAAATCCACGATCTACCTCAAGACGCCCTGGCATCCAGGGCGGAACTCAAAAGGACATATGAATCGCAACAAGCTATTCCAGATAGCATTGCAGGCTTTCAGCCATCAATGGACCCACATCTTCGGCAAGCATTAGAAGCGTTAGAAGACGATGCATTTGTAGACGATGACCTAGATGATGATTTTTTCGGCCAGATTGTGGCAGAGGGTGAGCGTGGAAGCGACGAGGAATGTGATTTCAGTTTCAGTGATGACCATGAGGACGAAGCTGGCGCTTTTGAAGCAGACAAAGAGGGGAAATGTGAAAAAGTTAGCTGGGAAGATCAGTTTGCACAGTTCAAACAAGCACGGAAGGAGACACAGGCCAATAGCGAAGACGAATATGGCTCTGAAGCAGAAGACACCGTAGCTGGATTACCGACTCTGTCTGTCATTGGTGGAAAGAAACGACGTAAAGGCGCGAGCGACGCATCAGGGTACTCTATGAGCAGCTCCTCTATGTATCGCAACGAAGCCCTGCAGACATTGGACGAGCGTTTTGATCAGGTAGGAATATCCACCCTATCTTAACACGACTACGAACACCGCCTGACCACGAGGGACCAGATGATCATCAAAGAGTATGAGGAAGAAGGTGATACGCCCTCTTCTGAAGAAAGTTACAGTTCAGATGAAGCACCAGAGCTCCTTACAACGCGTGAAGATTTTGAGTCGATGATGGACGACTTTTTAGTAAATTACGAAATTTTGGGGCGGAAAATGAAACACAAGCTTGACGGCGAAACTGCCACACAAAAATTGGATACTTTCCGACGTGCACTCGGCAAAGGCGACGATGTGCGAGTTGGCGACTTGGACTCTGACAAGGAAGACGATATTTTAATGCCACTAGACGTAGATGACAAGAAAGACCGCTGGGACTGCGAAACTATTTTAAGTGGGCACATAAAATTACTGGGCCTTCTTCAATTGCTAATATCCAACAGCCACGTACTCTAATCTCGAAAACCATCCAAGGTTAATTCGCGTTCGCAACACGAAGTCTACCGCAAAAATCCATTTAGATCCCAAAACTGGTTTCCCAAAAACGACTGAGCCCAAAAAACCGGAGGCGAAGGGCCCAGATAGAGCAATATACCTTGAGGAAAGCGCCCAAGGTTACTTACATCATCTAAGACTTCAAGCCGTCTTGCTGACCTGTTCACTCGCTACCGTAGCTCGCCAAACCATTACGCGGTCGCGTGATGAATCCAAGGAAGAAAAGAAAGCGCGTAAATCAGCAGTAAAGATCGAAAGGCAAATGCGGCGGAAAGACAAGAAGCTTTTCAAGGAACAGTTTGAAAGCGAAATGAAGACACAAAAGCGTGTAAATGGAAATACAGAGGTGAAAGTCAAGAAACTGTCAACTAGATAGGGCCGGCTTGATATTATGAATGATAAGATAAGATTAGATCACTTCAACTCCTGAATGCATGACGTCCTTCTCCATCATCATTCCTTCATCGATAACTACCAACAAACACACCAGCCTTTTACGCAACACTGTACATCAGAACGCTTTGAAGAATGGCGCTCATATCCAATTGGAATGTATTCTTAATATGCTCCATTGTTGTATTACTTTTACCTGCTGAAACATATGCTTTCGGTGCTGGTGATATCCCTGATTTCTCGTACTTGAACGGTTAGTTTCCTAGAGCCCATTCTTGCAACGGCTCACAATCTTGTGTTTGATTTATAGACAAAGCTTTCAGGCATGGGGATATTGAAAACATCCTGGAAACTTTGATTAAGAGTGCCGGAGGTCTCAACACCGGTGGTGGGCTGTTGAGCCTTGCACACTCCCTTGTTCAGACGGCTGCAGGAGGTGCTAAATTTACGAAGAGCGACGTTAAGAAAGTCTATTTTGTGATTAAGTCTCAAGCTTAGAACCTCGGCTAGTTACTGATCTTATATCAGGGCAACTGGTTGAGAGATTACTCTCAGGTTCGCAGATCTGTATCCCTTCGATGTCACGTTAATGATATCTCACAGGCTATGGATATTGCTGGCTTGAGCAAACTTACTGCCGACACGCTCATTCTCGTTGTTTCGGTACTGGGGTTCATGGTGCGCTTTTTACTCTTACTCGGTTCTTCGTTGGTTGACCCGACCATCGCAAAGACCTTCGGATTCGCGACTGAGGAGTTTCAAGTGACTGCCGACAGGCTTGGAGTTTATCTTCCTGTTGTGAGTACGATAGCTAGATAGCGATTATGACCAGTCACCATCTGATGTGCTTTTGATAGGAACATATTGATAATCCTAAGCGAGTAAGCCATACATAAGGTTAATATAGCACTAACATTAGAACAGAGGTTACGCCGCGAAAGAGGGGGACGCTCGTCAATTCCACCCCAAACTTCGACCCCCCGTCGATAACCGCGAATTAGAGATTGATCAAAATACGGGTATGAAGGTGGGCATCTCATGGATCGCAGCACATCTTGTATTTGAGCACTAAGGCTACACACAGAACTATATGGCTACCGAAGGTCAGGGATGGGACACGTCGACTGCCTTTATCAGGCGCACGTTTCGCGCTTGCATCGAGGCCGGGCGTCGCGCAGGTGGCAACGAAAACGCTGACCTCTGGGAAGCATACCGCCTTCTTGGTACCGGCCTTCATACGATGGAAGACCTGCTGGCACATAGTAACTGGTGTGAAGTTGCACTCAGGAAGCTTGGCCACGAGGAGGTGTTCTGTCATGTTGGAGACGATGGTAATCGTTATCTATTTTGCTCTGATTTGAGCCAACTGTCGATCTCTGTCAGTTATGGTCGATTCTCCCAATGGGCCCGCGCCACCTCTCGTCACTGGCACGTTTGGCAGTAAGTAGGCGCTCTTCACCTCCATCTTTGATGCTGAAGTTTTCTAAGGTGCCGACTTTATCTATTCTCTCATGGGGGAAGCCACCGAGTGAATTTCTCCATCATCTGCGTGCACTGTCCCACCATTGACAAATCTGACATAGCCATTTGAGTCAAGCGAGTGTGACTGATCTTTCTCAACGCATTGACCAGGCAAGCTCTTGTATCTGGGGATAACCCCCCTTCTTAACTCGCATTGTTTCAGGCTTCTGGAAGCGAGGAAAACCTTAAGCAGCTGAAGGATATCTTGGGCAAACTTCCTGCTGGTGGAGGCGAAGACAAGGTCAACCAAACCGAGCAGATGCAAGCTCAGGCCAAAGCTTACAATTTTAATCCGGACGACGTCGCACCGCCCGAAGTTCAAAAGCAACTTTTGGACTTACTCAAATGGCGTGATGGCATTTATCGAGATGTGGTCGCAAAAATCGAGATGGTTCCTGGCCTGTCGGACCTACTTGATGAGCTCACGAACGCACTCAATGCATGTATGTCATTCAGCGCTCCTTTTTCTTTGCTCGTTTTCAAGACTAAGTGTATATTAGATGTTTACACCATTATATCCCCTTATGTTGCGGTATGGTTAGCCTTTTCCGAAATTCCATCGCAACTGAGTCTAGAGCTACTAGCCCATACTCCAACAAGCAACTGGAGTTCTAGGAGCAGGCAGTAAAGCAGTCATCGATTCGGATGATCAGTACGAGGTGCGGATGAAGTATCCAGCGCTTGACCAAGGTAACTCATCTTCTCTAGCAAGTCCAAGCGCTTTGCTCATGTTTGGTACATAGGAAAGTGTCCGCGAAGGGCACAACAAGCGACCCGAGTCCGAAAGCCAGCCTCATGATGAGCCAGGCTATGGCCGTCCAACCCACGGAGGTGGTGCTCACAGGCCTTCTGCAGGAGGCGGCTATCAGGGACAAAGCGGCTACAGCAGCAACCAATACGGGTCTGGAAACCAGCACAGGCCCGGCCAATATGAATCAGGGAACCGATATGAATCTGGCAACCAACGCCACTCTGAACACTCATACAGTTCTGGTAATCAGTCTGAAGCCGGGAACCGATATGGCTCTGGCAACCAATACAACTCTGAAAACCAGCACGGTTCTGGAAATCAGTACGGCTCCAGGAATCAGTACGGCTCTGGCAATCAGTATAGCTCTGACGATCAGTATGGCTCAGGGCGCCGCAACCAAGAGCAGGGTGGATACGATACCGGGGCCCGTCGAAATGAGGACTCCTATGGGAGTGGTACGTACGGCGAATCGGGTTACGGTTCCCGACGTTCATACGATAATCAATACACTTCTGGCCGTGATAGTCAAGGAGGAGGATATGGATCCGTGCGATCTGAGTACGAGTCAGGTGACAATAGATACGAAAGCGAACAGCGTCGCTCCGGCTATGATGGAGAGGGCTATGGGACCAGACGCTCTGAATATCAGGGTTCACAGGATTACAGGCGTGGCGGTTCTCAGAGTGACTCCTACGGTGGTAATCAAGGTGGAGGGTATAGTGGAGGTGGAGGGTACGGTGAAAGGCGACAAGAAGGATACGAAACTGAGCGTCGCGACGACGAATATGGCCGGCGCAGGGACGACAATGATGACGATGACAGACGCCGTGAGCATCATCATTCTTCTCGCGGGGATGGTGGCGGTTATGCTCCTAGCTATGAGCAACCTTCTGGTGGGTATCAAAGCTACAACAGCGGTGGTAATTCTGGGTATGGTGGAGGCAGGGTGGAAGAGAGGTCCTACGGGTCTTCTGAGTACAATCGAAGTGGAGGCGATTACGGACAGCGTGACTACGGACGTGATGATCGTGAAGAAACTTTTGGAGCTGAGAGGCTGAGAGTCAATGACTCGGACGAGGAGGAGGAGAAGAGACGCCGTCGCCATCATCACAAGAGGGATAGCGACTAAGCTTATCTGTAGTATAGTCTTGTACGATACGATATGAGGAGAAAGCCATGTTCAATTCATTGGTTCGTATACTATGTATATATGTTGTACTTGAGTACCTTTCTGCAACATTGTATCAACGGAATTTGTCACACTTTGCTTCTCAAAACTTGTCTTTCACGATGGAACAAGAGCAATCGCCAGATATTGATCCCATTTGGACGACAAGTCGGACTTCTCGTCAAATTTACGCATTGGGTGAAGTTGAGAAGGTACGAGGCTCTTAATGCAATGGTCACTTGTGTGATCGCTCAGATCAACGCTAAGCTCAGGATGTTACTCGTTTATTGTCTTTGGCCGCATCGTCTATCTCACTTCTGACATTACCCCAAACTGACGGACCAGACGAGAATCTACCACAAGGGGAGGAACGATCTGAGCAATTCGTACTAGAAGTTAGCGAATATTTCGAACGCCTTGATGTGAGTAGTATCCTCATGCTAGTTCCAAAACTCGGACTCAGCTGCGCATTACACGAAAGTCCATCCAGAGCGCACTGCGTTCGTCTCTCGCACACATTAGACACGCTAGAATAGCCCCATCCGCTATCAATGCACCTCCACCAGGATTCGTTCCGCCATCGCTCGGCGTTGGGCTTCCTCAGACGGAAGGTGATGACGGCAAGAGGAGTCGTGGGCTTCAAGAAGAGAGAGTCGAGCGCTATGCATGGCAAGGCATTCTTGCTGCGCTTCAGCAGCTAAAAGCATCTCGAGATGCCGCCCATGGCAGCACTCCAGGGCATCACAGTAATATGGAGGAATGAGAAGCTTGTTTTATGTTATATGTACGTTTTACAGTGCGCGCGAATATAAATCTTAAACCACTATTTCCAGACCGCCGACGTTACTTGAGTAGATTCAAGGATCCGCCGTTTTAAGCACCTCCTCCGCACTTAACAGCTGTTCATCTTGGGAAAGCGCAGAATTCTCCTTTGCTCTTGCCTATCAGTTCAACGAGGGTGCGCAGTCAATATCGGAGACAAAGTCAATATGAATATAGAGGAAGGATCACGTACAACAAGATCGCGTAGGTCCGCTGTAGACTTCTCCAGACGATCAGCAGAGTCCGTAATCATCCTGTCCGCCTCTTCCATCATCCTAGTCTACGGAAATTCCTTCTCTCAACATGTGGTCGTACAGTAATAGGAAAAGCAGAGAGAGAACACACCCCATTTTTTATGTCCCATTCCTCGGCGCCATCGGCGATGAGCTTGTCAAGTTTTTGCTTCTGCTGTTCCGCTTCTTTCTTATACAGATTGTGTTCTTTCAATAACCTGACGTTAAATAAATTGTATGTAAGAGGTCATCCTCCATGTCTACAATAATTACCGCTTTACGACCCCAGATTTAATCTGGACTTGTTTAAGAACAGCGGCAGGGGTGCTCATGATTTCAGCGCGTGTTGTACGTGGCTTGGTTGGTCGAACCGTAAGAAATGCCGACTTCGGTCATAGAATTGCTATGTCAGCCGTTAGTCAAGAACTTGAAAGTCTTCGAGATTCGTTTTGAGATTCGTAGAGTTTGGAGAGGCATAAATGGCTGTCGTTTATTGAAACGTAAGATAACACAGATATCGTACTACAATAGAACGTTGAGCAACAAAGGTGTAGTAAATAAATGCGTTAGAATGTGGTCATTTCAAATGTGTTTGGTAGCTAAGAATTGGCGTTGGCCATTACCCATGTCGCGTTCTCTAAGTGCGAGGAACACGAACACAAGGTGACGGCAGGCGGAACAGAGCAGCGGTGTAAAGGTGAAGCATAGTATTGGGGGCATATCGTAATGGTAACGAGAGAACATAATGACCGTCTCGGAATAGTGAAGAGATTCACAACAGAAGGTAAGTATACCGACTGGCAGTGTAACAAAGAAACAATATCTGAAGAAGCGTCGAGCTCCTTCCCCCGATAAAGAAAAGTAGAAGATCTTCACATTACTACCAAGTCGTCAACATTCAAGGCAGAACAGCTGTTCCCAGAAAATTCAAGCCAAAGGAGCGTCCAAACGCGCGTCAGCTCAGCAATTCAGCAACGTGTCGACGGACTGGCCATACGACGAGCGAAAAGCGAGGAGAGGCGGGAATGAGTCAACTGCGATGGGTGAAACCGAGGAGAGGGTGTCGTGCAAGAGATGAGTGAGAAAATGGGAGTTATGAATGATGTGAGAGGGGGTGTGTTCTTCATAATCCGTGAGCAAGGAAACGGTCAAGTGTGGCGTTTGAGAAAGCCGACGGACGCTGCCACCAATGCAGGTCTTCAAAAATAATGGACACGCTCTGTTGGTCCGTCGTCATGAATGTTCGTGTAGACATACAATGTCCGCAGCGACGAGGGGCCACATGGACAGTAGATCGTCAAGAGCTGTCGTGAAAAAAGTAAAAATTATTGGGTGGGAAAATGGGGAACGGCGATATTGAACAGATGGGGGAGGCGGATGTGATGGATGTGAATGTTGTGGAAAACAAAAGGGTGCCACAAAAGGCCAAAACGTGATGCTGATCAGGCGACCAAATCCTGGCAATTCGGGACGTTAAGAAAAGGGGAGGGGGAATGGTTTAGGAAGGTGGAGTGGTGGATGTGCGGTAGTCGAGGGGTGGTACAAATAAATCCTTGATAGCAATAAAAAATGTGATGCGTTGATGAACGATGAGGATTGCCCCATCACCGGTCGACGGAACAGGGAGCGGGTCCAAAAGGCTTGATGATATTGACATCCAATAAGGGGAAAGTGTGGGGTGTATCGGCGCGGAAAAGTAAATGAGGGAGTCGAAATTTGAAGAGGATAGGCGATGCCGGTGTATTGGCTACAGGCGAGGCACGGAACCACAATTAAGTGGTCGTCGCCTCAAGCGTGTGATGGAGTGTAAAGGTAAGCGGGACGCAGGCAAACGATGCGACAAGATAAAGAAAAAGAAGGAATGCAAGAAAGTGCCAAAGACAGGCGAGGTACGCACTCACGACCTCTCATTATAAGAGAGGGCGGAGATCTGCGCCTCGAGCACTATCGATGGTCTTGCGTCAGTGTCGTCGTTCGAGATGTGCATCAACCAAGCGAAACCAGGAGTCCATCGTCGTTATCAGTCTTCTTCGTCTCTAACCTCCACGTCTAATCAGTGGGCACGGTGCATCGAGGTCAACCCCAGGTAAAGAACCACGTAGCAAGAGGTGAGAACGCATGTCCAAGCTGAGAAGAGATGTGCGGCACGGCTGCAAAGTACAGTCGCGCAGAGACCCAAAAAATGGTCGTTGGATGGCGTCGCTGACGCAGAAAAAGCCAGTGGACGGTCGTCCAAAGTGACTAGCAAACCACACGTGTATGGAGGGGAGTTATGAATGAGATGCGTAATATATACAATAATGCGTGAGTCCGTTGTCATAAATCAAAACAGTTATCACCTATCCAGGTGACGATCGTCTGCAAAAATATTTTTTTTGTGTCGCAAGAGGGAGGAAAATGGTGATCAGAATGCCGGGTTAGGAATGCCGTTGGAAGAGACAGCATGTCTGGCAGTGCCGAGCATAAGAGCCTCGTTCACGTTGCGAAGACGGTGAACTTCTTGCTCAGCAGCCTTGAGCCTTGCTTCGAGCTGTTCCCGGACGGTGTCGAGGTAGCGAATGTGGCTAGTAGCACGGTCAAGGAGGGAAACTTTGCTAGACTTTTGGTTAGACGCGGGGAGTGTCTCCTTGAGGCGCGTGTAACCGTCTCTGAGCTCGTCGCGGCGGCGCTGCTCAGACTCAATTCGCTGCTTACGAATTGTCTCACGGCGTCTAGATATCGATGACGTAAGCAATCGATCTGATCTGATAAGGTAATCTCTTACGAGTCAGTTCCGGCGGCTGTGGTAGTCGGATGGAATTCCTCGTCTTCGTCGTCGCTGTCATCGTTACTCCTGCTTGCTCTCCTCCTGTGTGCAGCCCTAACGCTTGCGCGGACGGGAGGTGCAACAACAGGGCTGAAGCGATGCGACCGGGGCACGGTTGCAGCATAAGGGATGGTAGCAGGGGGAGAAGTGCTTCCGCTGCCTCGACTGTGCCTGCCCGAGGGTGTGCCGTCAGAAGAGAGCTCGCCAGCACTCAAAGTGTAAGAGAGGGTGGGAGGTGAGACGCTTGCACCGTCAACAGGGGTGTAGGGGCGAGCAGGAGATGGCGCGTAAGTGTAGTCGTTAACAGAGGTAGGGAGATTCAGATTAGTGAAGCTCAGCGGGGACTCGGACTGAGAGGGTACTGTGATTGTTTATCAAAACAAACATTGTTAGTGGTTGAAACGCAAACTTACATCCGATGGCTACACCGTAAGCCGGAGATTGAGGATATTGCAGGTAGTCGATGCCACTCTCCAGGTAGTTGTTAAAGTTGGCGTCCAAGGCGTCCATATAGCTGGTGTTCTTGGAGTGGTCAAAGTCCATGGCAAAAGTAGTGGAAGCCATTGAAGAGATGCGACGAGGGTGAATAAATGAGACGAAATAAGAGGATCTATTAAATAGGCCGATGAACAAGGGGTTACAAAGGTTATTGTTTTTTGAACGGGTTACCGTCAAGGACAACAAAAAAAAAGGGGCGGTAGCAACTGAAAAGAAATAGGACGACGGAGGGAAGCGAAGAAGGCGGGAGCGAGAGGCTCGAGCGGAGGAGGGGAAGGAGGAGGGGGAGGGGTGGAGGTAAGGTGAAGTTGAGAGTGCGCTATATAACCTGGAAAAAGATCAGTGACAGCCCGTATCAGTAAAGGACCGCTTAAGATGGAGATCTGCCTCGAGGCAAGCCCTTTCCGGGAATTCACTGACATTTCGGCGTTTGCTCTCGCCCCTTCTCTTCACACAGACTAGTAAAAATACCCTTTTCTCCTTCTCTTCTCACAGCTGACTTGACAAATACAGGCGGAATTTAGTCTAGTTCAACCGATAGAACCTATATCTGAGTTGCAACTTGGAAATATCGAACCGTATTTGACGCAATCTCGCTCAGCACTCACAAGTCCCTCAGTCATTCACAGCCATTCATATAGCTCTTTCATCTCTTGAGCTCCCCTGCTTCAGCTTTCTAACCTACCGAACCCTCGGCTTGCTTGGGAATTGCCACTTGCCTGTTTCTTATTCTTGCCCAATGTAATTCTTTTTCGCACCGGTCTAACCGTAATCATACCGCACATCTACCATCCCCATTCAGTAGACATCATGATCCGGTTTCCGAGGGGCTATGTAACTTACGAAGGGTTTTCTTGTTTGCTATACCTTGTCCTTCATACCCTAGTCCTCAAAGAGTCGCAATTCTTGTTCAGAAGTTCCCACTGTCTCAACGTTTTCGTCATTGCCCTGCTATTATCATTTTACTTGTTCGGTATCCTTTTACGCAGTCAGCATTCAAACGGGTATCACTAACACTAACAAACCTTGACCCCCCGCGATGCAACGTTTTTTTAATTTCCCAAAATGCACACTGTTTCGTTTTTACTTTCGGATTTGGCCCCAATTAGTCCATGTGCGCAGACGCACAGTAATCCTCGACCAGTCAATTTGCCATATGGGAGTGAATGATGCGGTGTGACATTCTTCGCAAGAAGTATGTGTTCAGGGGTTGTCATCTTGATGACGGATACATTTCCAAGCCCAGCAGGTCCATAGTCCCCGCACTTTTATCCCACGAGAAAAGAGAAGGTCCGTCAATTTAAAGAGATAGACATCATCAATAGGGTTGTCGTAAGTGCCAATGGAATAACCAAAGACAGGTCATGCATATCGTAACGTACGTGAAAGGGTATCGTTAAAGAGTATCAGAAAAGGAATGAAAGCCAAACCGGTGGTAAGGTAAGTTGGTGATAGGAAAATAATGATAAGGGTCAATACTCTCAAGCCTTGTAATATCCTGGATTAGTTCAAACTATCATTAATATCCGAACTCATTAAATCGGAAGCCATAGACACCTACCTCCGCCAAACGGTCCACGCATATTGGAGTAATGCTCCAACCGCTTCGAGAATCGCCAAGTCAAGAAATACATATAGATCTAGACAAGGATGCTGTTTTCGGAGTAGGTCGAGGATAGAAAGCAGCTTCACGAACCTGGCACAGAATATCCACAACGAGAGAGACGATAAAAGCCATGTTCAGGCTCGAGAACCCTGTGGCACAAAAGCCGCCGGGCAAGTTCCCGTTTGCTTGAACACCAGACGCAGCAGACTCAGTCCACAATTGTCCACCATGACTACATTCCCAAGCAATTTTGTCTTTCCTGCGATCCAAAAGGAGTATTGGTCAGTATCAAAGATTCAAGGTCGGAATGAGCGGAAGTGGGGACGGAAGTACAAACGGCGACGGAGCCGAAGGCAAAATAGTGAAGAGTGTAGTGGAACTTACCCGCGCTGTAGCTGCACGATTATGATGATAGCTCGGACGGCTGATATGACAATCACAAACGGCCAAAGGAACTTTGTGACTCGCGTCCAGATATACGATCGCTATGTGAAGACGGGGGGAGTCAGCTGCTGAGTTGCCACGGATCCCGAGCTGCAGCACTAACGTTTGAGAGGGCAAACATATTGATAACAGCACACGAGGCTACTCCAACACCGATGCCACCGTATATTTGCCTAAGAATCATCTTGTCAATGGGAACCACTGTGGAGATTATTCAAGCGATATACCTACCATTCAGGGAAAAAGAAGAACAGGTATTGCCCTTTGATGAGTAGGAATAGCCCTCCTGCAAAACTATATGCCTATCAAACAAATGGATCTATTGAGCACTCCATGAAACGGGTGAACTTTTGGAGAATGTACCGCTACGAAGACAGCCCAAGCGATCGCCCCAGCCCTCTAAGAGCTCTATCAGAAGGAGACTTTGAATTCTTGTGCTGTGATACTACATACTAGAGGTAGAACGAGCAAACAATTATCACACCTAGCGAAACGACGGGCCGGAGTTTGCTAAGGGCATCGCCTTGGATAAGATATACTGATGTAACACTCACCACATCGTAAAGTTGAACTAATAATGAAAGATGTATCGCTCGTAAAACAGATCTCTGTTACAGTATAGGTATGCGTGCGCGAACGTGAGCTCGGCGGCGGGCTACTGCCTTTGCAGTTTCGCCTGAGGGACTTGGAGCAGACAAAGAAGGGTCGTAAGGTGTGACGACACTGATGTGTGACTGTCATGTGTGCCACAACGGTGTCACGCCTCGGCGACATACAAGGATACGATCTCTTCATGCCTCCCAATGTGGCGGAGGTATTAAGGGGGACTTCAGGGTCCCACCTACAGTATTCAAATGCTACAGCACTATCCCGCATTATATGTTCCAAGTTGAGCTGTGCAAGGGGTCATACGTCTAACACTCTAGATACCTCTCACCGCAGCCTTTTCGCGAATGTATGGGTGCGTAATGAGAATTACTACAATACTTCTGCAGCTCAAATCCCTTACCCAGGAATCCGGTCTGTTGGCCTTCCTGATTGCGCTGAGAACAGATGACTCAATTTGAGAATATCTATCCAAGAACGAGACTGAACTTAAAATTCTTACCCTGAATGATGTCAAGTCCACGATGGTGGGCTGGTCTGCCTAACCTGAGCAGCATGCTCTCGAACATCATGATAGCATATTCTAAACTCTCTACAAGCTCACTAGAAGTCCTTTTCGGTCTCAGTATAAATAGATAAGCATCCGTGAGTGCTATTGCATATCAGGTCTAACGATGAGCCATATTCACCGTGAATCATCCGATTATTAGTGCGACGTATCATGAATGGTCACCGCCGTCGGCTAGCTCGTTGCTTGGTAAAATAATCTATTCATTCGGACTCATCCGTCGCAGTCCATTGAACGCGTCCGGCAGATTTCTAAATAGCACCGGAGGCTTTTAATCAAGGTATAATCACTAACATACAGTAATACAAGTATAATTGCATTGCTAATCAAGTATCAGAAGATTTCAAAAGGTTCCATTCAGTAAGTAGTTTCTTGGAGGTATGGAAGCTTTTAGAAGAACGTTCATTTACTTACCAACGCCCCAGCCTCCATGTGCAAACATATAGGATCAGGCCTTACGCTTGGGTTATTCAAATTTTCCGCCTGAAACCTCCTGTGAACAAAATCTCCCAAGCCGAAGCTTCTGTATCTCACTCAGACGAAAATCCTCCTCCCATCAGAAATGAGTTATTATTGCAGGTGGATCCTACTACAGTTTTCTGACCTCTATTGTGCCGAAATGAAATGTCGAATCATGCCAGGTCGGCGATTCCTGCTTTCATATCCTCATATATAACCCATGGAATATTGAAACGCGGGCCCCGTTGTGTGCACAGGATGTCAAGAGAAGCTGAAAGCGCTCAGCCTTCGCCGGGATGGTTTCTCTCCATAACAGCCGGAGTGTCACGCTGCCCTATGACAGACAGAGCCTCCAAGTCAAAAAAAAATTGTCAGCCGCCGACTCGGACTTGTCTATTCCTTTTCAACTTCACCTTGTATTGTCCGGTGTCGGTTAACTTTAAGTAGGTTTACAGCCGCTTTGATAGATCAAACGCAGGCACAGCCTTTTTGTCACTTGCCAATCCAGTATACAACGTGGGCGCGTTATACACGTGTTATGCATTCTATCCATCGATCGATTAGAAGGAACTTTGCTCCTAAAACCTCTCTCTGACCACCACGATCGCGTCACGAAGTCACCCTCTAGCTGTGTTGAAGTGACAAACCATTTGACTTTCGGTGTGGGATAAGTTAGAACCTTATAGTGCATTTTTTCCGTTCCAAAGACTCCGCAAGTCTAGAAAACGAGAACTAAAATACAAGGGAGAAGAAAAGCTACATATGGCCAGAACCGTGCGAGTCCCTATACCAAAAGTCTCATCAAAATTCCAGCAATCATCAGATGGCTAAAAGACAAATTATGTTGCCTTTGAGAGAAGGAAGACAGTACTACTGGATCATCGTCCTTTAATCCAAATGACAAAGCCGGCTGGACCACTCAAATACTTTTAAGAAACCTCGGAACATGTGTGCCATCAAGACTCAATTGTCCGATTATTGTCGGACTTTGCTCGTTGTACATACGGGATATATCGTCGTCAGATCGGGTAACAGAATCGCAAACTCGGGGAGGGAAAATAGAATCTTCCACGCCAATGAAGAAGGAGAGGGGGATTGGGGGGATTAAGCGGCTCTGTCGCAGGTTCTTGTGAAGATGAAAAGGTATCCCGAAACTAGACCTGCGATCGGAGAAGGGAAGACAAAAAGGGGTGTGAGGGGGAGGAGGAAGGTAGAGGTAGTCGACATTGGTTGAGGTAGATTGATAGATCGATGGCAGCACTAACCATCCAAGGCCGCGTGCAAATAAAAACGTGCCTCTGGGGTAAAAGGGGTCAAAAACGTTCTTTTGGGCAAAGAGTTATAGGATGGAATTCTCCTGGAATTTGATTCTCGCACGGGGATGCTTGAGAGGGAAGGACGATCATTGATCAACTTGGTGAGATGGGCGTGTTGCTTGTGAGATCGGGATCGGACATGCGTTTCTCGGCTCGACGATATCATCTCCGTTTCAAACCAAGTGGTAGCTTCAAGCTCAAACCGTCAGACTGACATCTCACAGTGGCGATGGTGAAGGGAGGCGAACAGGGTAGATGACGATTGCGCACAGCGCTCTACAGCGACCCGGGGGAAAAAGTTGTGTGTTTTGAAATAATATGGCCATCGATCAGATAAAATATCCCGTCAAGATGCGGGGATATCCGCGCAAAATATGATATAGGAGGAAGAGGACAAGAAAAGCTGGGATATATGTGTTGTGAAGAAGAAAAGTTGCGTGTTAGAATGTGGCGAAGCAGAAAAGGAGATGGAAAATTGGTTATAGATTGTCCGAATTGGATGGACTTGCTTTTGCTGGTGGGGGTTCCTGCCCTCCGGCAAGTTTGAGGGAGTGGTTGAGAGTAGGACCGTCAAGAGGTGGAGTTGGCGGCTTGGTATCGAACATTGTCGATGGGGATGCATCGCCTGACCCCAAAGAAATTTTTTCATTTACGGCACGAAGCCTGGTCATTTCTGCTTCAAGCTCGGCGAGCTGAGCTATCATCTCCTTGTTCGCTTTTTCTAGAGCAGTGATATGGTTTGTAGCTTGGATTCATCAGCCAAGTTAACAACACAATGATGAGGAATAAACGAACCTCGTTCCAACAGAGAGACTTTGGAACTCTTTTGGTTAGACACCGGAAGCACATCTTTAAGTTTTGCGTAACCGTCGCGAAGCTCATCACGACGCCGTTGTTCGGCTTCAATCCTCTGCCTGCGAGTGGCTTCCTTGCGCGTACTTGCGAGATTTTCTACGAATGCAGCACCCATGTCGTCGTCTTCTGAGTCTTGTGAACGACCACGTCTACGACCTACAGAGCTAGTTGGGGAGGGAGTAGGGGTGTAACGGGGGTGTCGGTGTACGAGGCTGTTTGCTCTTGACGATGAAGGAGAGTTTGCGCCGCTGCTGTTTGAATGGTGGTAGATTCCGTCCGCCGATGTATCTGATCCGGATACAGGAGGTGAAAGTGGGTCATACATATCAGGGGACGGGGGCGTAGGTGAAGTAGAGAGGGGAAGGGAGCCATGAGGCGGGGAGGCCGTGTTGTACACGGGGTTTGTATATTGATGAGGTGAAATAATTGGAAGGTGCTGATATGACATTGTACCCTGGTGTTGCTGGTGTTGGAGGTCAGCCAGCTGGTTTCCTGGAGGAGATAATCAGATGAACACGAGTTTCGACGGTGGTAAGGAGCATGGCACCCACGCGCTGTGTTTACTTGATAGTTTGGGATCTGTTGAGAACTATAGCCGATGAAAGTAGGGTCCTGGTCTGCGTAGAAGCCATAGTTGTTCGGATTCATAGGATGATGATCGTCTGGAATGTGTTGCTGCTGATCCATTGAAGCCAAGAAATGGGAAGAGAGATGGAGAGTCGTCGTGGAGTCGTTGGTGGAGAATCGTAATTAGTATAGAGGATTCGTTTAATTGGACTGAATGGGTCGTGAAGATTGAAAAAAGAATAGAAAAAAAGAAGAAAATCGTAAGAGACAATGGGGGACTGTTGATTGAAAAAGACAATCAACAGGGAAAGAAGGGGAAATTGGTCGTCTGCGCCACTCGGGCCCTGATTGTGTTTGGCTCTCATGCTTTTGACTTTGTACAAGAACAGCGACAATGGCCACAAGTACTGTACAGTATCTACTTTATGTTAGCTTTACAGTATCTGATCATCATCACTCAAACCGCTTCATATTTCTCAAAATCAGTCTGATGAACTAGCGTTGTCGTGTAGGTGGAGCGTAAAAAAGATTGAACGTTTTGAATGTGATCCCTGATTTGGCAAGCAACTGTCATTCCCCATCATCAACTGCCCGGCTTTCTTTCTCGTTCCCTCTCATTGACCTGGGGGTCCTTCTAGTTCTTTTTATTCGTTCTCTTGGCTGGGTTTAATTCGTAAACAGTTGCAGAACTCTTACTCCCAAAACTCTGTGCTGTTGTAGGCACACATTACGTCCGTTAAACTCAGCCAGTCAACCTGTCAAAGGATACTAGTAGGTATGAGTATCCAACATTTTTACTTGACTGGTTCAATTTGACAGTGATGTTCGACACAGCTTCATGCCAACGGCTCTTCAGAGTCTCCTATAGTCTCTTCAGCTCACCCTATCTCATAGTTCCAGGTAGTCCGTCATGCCATCGGCCAGTGCTAATGCCAACGCCGCGTCTTCACCACCTTCTGTCACTTCTGATCTATCGCCACCATCATCCACTGGAACAATATCTCCATCATGGGCGCCTCCAAGGTTGCCTTTGCCTCCTTACCGGCTAGCTAAAATTGCCAACGCACTCGGGGTGTCCACACCAATGCCAGCAACTCATCAGCACACTCCTTTCAACCACATTTCGCGCACCACCTCTCCCACACCCACCGACGCCTTTAGTCGAGCTCTTACCCCATCCACCGTGGCTTCCAGTTCATCAGCTTATTCAAATCCTGTCTCCAAGTACCTCCTTCACGTTATCCCACCACTCTATCTTCCTCATGACACAGACACAGACAATGACATGACCCAACCTCCCGCAACTGCATTTGGATATCACACTCAGTTCCGTAGAGGAACTCTGGTGCCAGTACATTCAACCCTTCAATCTCAGCTAGGTGCAATAGCAAAGGAATATGCCCTCCCTAGCACAGCTGGTCTCATAATTTATCTCGTGTCGTCTTCACCTCCAAAAAGCGCCAAGCCAACAGGTTCTACACGTAGTATGACCTTGGACGATGGTGATATAGTGGATGAGCCAGGTCCGCGCTTGTCAGATGATATTTGGAAACATTTGTGGACGCGAGTTCTGAAAGTAGAACAGCGAGAGGACATGCTCGTATCACCCACCATAGGTGTACCTCTTGGAATGACTCTTGCTGCACGATCAACTCCATATCTGCATCAGGAATTAGGTGGTCACTCTCTTCGACCTTTCCTATCTGCAAACGAAGTGACATCTTCCAACATACACCCACCTCTCTCACCATCTCCGTCCACAGTGTCGACTGTTTCAAATACCAAATCTACACAACCTTCTACTTCTTCAGTCGGTGACCCCGAAACTCCAGATACGTCGTCAGCTACACCTTCTTTCCTCCAAGATGCCGCTGCACGAGCCAATTCTCTCGATCTACCTGGGCTCATTTCTCCTTCCCTCATTCCCATTCTGGCTAAAGTGGAGTTTGACATTGACAAGAAGAAAGCGACTTGGTATGAACCTTGGTTGAGAAGCAGGAGGTTAAATCATGCCAAACGCGCAGAGAGTAGAAATGCGAAGAGGGAAGATACTGCCGACATACCTCGGGAATCAGAAATCCAGGATCAGCGAGGTCCTATCAAACTTTTGACAGGAACTGAGAGTGCGGCATCTCTATGTGTCCTGGACAAATCAACATCACTATCGCCATCTGAAGAGACGAGACTGGTGACATCTTCGCCAGACGAGTTCAATGAGGATCATTGGTCAGATGATTCGGATGAAGAGGACGATTTTGAGCCCACTGCGCGCGTGGGGCTTATGGCGAACAGTCATAACGACTCATCACTGGGCGTCTCCGGAGTCGATACTGAGGCCTCTAGCCCCTCAGACTACGGAGAACAATCGACAGAAGACCAGGTGCAAGCATTGTTAAACGAGATGTCTCAAACGAACTTGTCCATATCCGTCACAGCCCCCGAAAAGAGACCGCCATCGCCGCCTGGTGCCAAAAAACATGTTCCTCCGCCGTTAGTGCTTGTGCCTGGGGCCTCTTCGAACGACCTAGTCATACCGACCGAGGCCTCACCTAGCCCCTTGTCTAGTGCTGCCAGCAGCGCACACCTGGCATATCTCAAAGACGGGGAGAGTGAAGAGTCGCCCGCTGATGTACAGCTTGATGAGGATGTTCACCACGATCTTGATGTAGATTATACGAGAATTCGGACACCGGAAGAAACCGAAAAGAGAGGAGGCGCGGTATATGATGATCTTGACCTCGGATTGGATCCAACAGAGGACGTAAGCTCTTCAACTTCTTTGTCTTTCAGCGTGTTTTGAGCATCCCGGTTTTACACAGTATGACGATAATGACCCACACGACCGGCGTCGAAGCCAAGTTATCATGAAGGCGCAGCTTGATGAGATTGAGCGTACTATGGCACAGCTCTCTCCGCGCATCCTCCAAACTGATTTGGCGGAGGAGCAGAATCATCGTGGCTCCCGCTTCTCACCTAATAGCTCTCTGAACCTTTCACCTGGGAAACTCAATGGTGACTTCTACCCACCCTCCCCTAGGCTCCCTCAGCACGGGGAGCCAGATGTCCAGTATGTCGGCCTGCATAATTGTGGTTTGATTTTTCTTGAGATGATTCTTTTCATAGTGACATGTCGCAGTCGAACTCACGATTGTCTATTTCACGTGCTGCATCGATCAACACCTCCCCCCGTCTGCATGTTCCACCGTCGCCTCCTCGTTTAGCCCTGAATGGTGTGACAACATCACCTCCGAAGTTGGACATACTCACTTCAAGGTCTGCTGGGTTGGAGAGGCGGGAGCCTCGCGGGCAGGTCTATGTCAACGGTACACCTACTGATTTTGGTGCCGACTCACCCATTATACCTCTTTCTCCGGACCCGTTCGGTCGGTTTTCATCCACACCAACATCTGTCGTACCGCAGCAGGCTGTAACAAATACCCCCACTACTCCGGTGGTGGCCCCAATCGTTCAACCTGAACACCCTCAAAATGTTGAAACTAGGAAGCGCAGCCAGTCAACTGCGACCAGCCGTTTCTCGGCTGACTCGATGACTGGCGTTGAGTCGAATCCCAAGTCGAGTAACCGCGCTACTTTGGGCATAAACGCTTTCAAGAAGCTTTGGCGAAAAAGCTCTAAACCATCTACGGGATCAAGTCGCCCACCGACGCCAAATGGATCATCGGCTCCTCCTGTGCGACCTGATCGCCCTTCTTTGGACTTTCTGAATGACCGTCCAAAGACACCTACGACGGATAGATTTTCCCCTCAGCTTAACGCGCCTCGCAAGCCCCATGAAGTTCCCCCACCTTTACCACAGAGTTCGCCACAGCTCCCCGCTCTACCCTCTCCTCATCCTCCGCAGTCACCTCATCTTCAGCAAATGCCCCTTCCCAGACAATCAGGAGCTGCTCAACATCAAATATCATCAGCCCCACCTCAGGCGTATGCCGTGCCCCCACCTTTCAACGGTAGAAATGTGAATCCCCCGCCAATTGTCGCTGTGCAGATGCGACCTTCAAGGTCTACTTCGCAGCTCGATCGCTTGCATTTTGATCAGGAGTCACCATACCCTACACGCCGGCACCCATCGTTTTCGCGGCAGCCCTCACCCCCGCCCGTTCCATCTCCTAACATGAACCCAGCACATCTAACCTCGGTGACGCCTCCGACACCCCTTGAGGGCACGATTCCTCCTCTAGGCCCTCCGATAGTGCTGCAGGATAGGGATAGATCGAGTGCTCGCAAATCTATCCTGAAGGGTTGGAAATCCTCATCCATATCCTCGACCATCTCAGTACAACAGCCTTCTACCACCCCTGAGCCTCGAACAAGCTTTGAGAGGCCTGGTTCTGGGGCATCCCGCGGTAGGCGACCTAGCGTTCTGAACTTCGGTTCTACACGAAGCTCCGTGGTCTCGCCTCTACCGGATATTCCACCAAGCCCACAGATCCCTCAGCAGTTCATTGCCAGGGGCGACAATCGGCAGTCCATACGATCTAGACTTACTAGCTCGTCTGTTGATTTACACTCACCACCGCGAGTGACCAAACCTCTGAGTACGGCGTCGAATTCGCCTCGGCGTTCCGTCGCATCGTCTCACGACTCGCGTGATAGTCGGCCCAGCTTCGATACGTCTCAGTTCGAGATCGTCTCACCGAAGGGCTCGGCATTGTCATATCCATATCATGGACTTGATCACTCCCCGTAGTAACTTAGAGTGGAGTTTTGAAAACTCCATGAACGATCACATTATTGACGCTCGATTGCAGCACCCATTTACTTTTCTTTAGGCTGGAATTTTTTCTTGCATTTCGTTACATTTATCATATCTTGCACAAATGTATTCACAGCTCCAAAACAAAGAACTATTTCGCTATCCAATGATTTTAGATCTCAATGATTATGATGTTAGCTGACATCAGAGCTAGAATTTCTCCTCAGATAAGAAATTGTAAGAAGGTATAACAGTACACAAATAAAATGATACGACACGGGAGACCACGTCAACACTCGAAATCGAAAAATCGAACAGGGACAAAACAAGGTTCTAATGTCCGAAAAGGCGGAAAACAAGGTAAAAGAAGGAACCCAAGAATCGAACGGCAGATAATCCAGCACTGGAAAGGGCGGGAATTAGTCAATCACAATATACGTGGACTGCACCAAAGTACGCACAATGCCCAGAATAAGAAAGTCAAGTAAGGATTGAAAGAGGTTCCATTCGCAGCTTCAACGTGCTCTCTGGCCCACTCTGCAAACGCATTGGATGTGAAAATGACGATCAAAAGCCTGAGTGCGGTGCATGGTTAGAAAGCGGCAGAGGCTGAACAACGTGCGACGTACATATTTGAGCCAACCCACGCGAGGACAACGTTTGTCCGGCTATTTCTGTCATGGTCTGCCTGCTTCGTCGCGGCATCACGGCTTTCCTTCTCCGCAGGTGGTTTCCTCCTAAGCGATGAACGTGCAGCAGCCCATAGCTGCTCAACGTCTTCTCGCGCAGTGGGAAGCTCCACCTCCATCATCTCTTTGCCATCTTCATTCTTAATCTTCTTTGCACCTCCAAGATCCTTCGCTGCACCATTGTCACCCTTGGTACCCCAAGTGACATCATGCAGATTGCACATGGCATACATCATCAGGATGTTAACGTAGGATGGCAATAGGAACATGTACTGGATAAAGCTGGTGAACATGTGCCATGGCTCGAAATGCATAAATGAGCTAATAAAGTAAAGGCCGTAGGTGGCCAAAAGCGCAATGACAATGTCTCGAAGTGTTTTGTTGGTTTTGATAAGCCTAGAAAGAGTCAACAACGCATTCCGGGAACTGGCAAGAAAAACCCACTCCGGAAGATTGCTCCATCCATCCACGGTATGAGGAACAGCACGATAAACGGTATACCCTGCACACCAAGTAGTGATGATATTGCAGAGTCCAAAAAGGATGATGGCCGTGGTATATGTCCATTTGGAACCCTGTGAATTCCGTCGCATTAGAGCCTTTAGCCACAGTTTATAACCATTCTCACTTGTGGTCTGTTCCCAAGAGAACACACTAAAACGACAAAAAGAAGGCCAATGTACAAATTCAAGAAAACTTCGAATACATATTTTCCAGCGCCGGCGCTAAGGAAATTGAATGCAGTCTGATTATCTTTGCTTGGTGCTGTGGCTGAGGAGACAAGCTATTGAAAGTTAGTGTGGTACGACTGATTGATATCAAGAGCTCCGATGCTTACGAAGAAAAATGCCAGGTAGAAATTGGCCAGAGATGTCCATGTAAAAATTAGCTGAATTGCATTATAGATAAATTCAAGCTAGAGGAAGGCTTAGGATACTGGCAGAGCAAACGTTGAAGGTGCAATACCTGGAGGGCAATCTTCCGGAAGAAGCCCTGCCCAGATGACCAAATTCTGAAGAAAAACACAGTAGCGTGGATGGAAGCGAACAGGGACCCATTCAACCACCGACGGCGTTGAGAGATGAACTCAGGGACCTATCGCAAATATATGAATTCTAACGGCCCTTGAAAAAAAAAAGGGAAAAAGGGTCGCGGCTCACGGAGGGAGGAACATCAGTGGATGCTTTGGCGCTTTTGACATACTTTAGGCTAAGTGATACAGTGTGAGTAGGAATCTTTTGAGTAGACGTCAAAGCCACTTACGTCCAACCCTCTCTCTTCTTTGTCACAATCTCAAAGCACAGGATCCGATCCTCGGCTAGATACATGTTCCTCTAAGAGTTTTCGGTTTCATGAGTAAGTGCAAAACAGTATCAACGAGACTTTGCAAATCACCTCTGTTGAGATACAAGTCAGGGTTGGTCGATACATCAGATGTAGATGAACATACCGAAAAGACCGGCGTTGCTAGTTCCGCCGTGCATAGTTTCACCTTTGAAATAGGAGGCGAGAGGCCCTTTACCGTTCGGACCATTTTGCAGGGCTTTGTATCTGTACGCGCTGAAAGCACCAGGAAGCACGCTGATATATCCGAACACACTCTGATAGGGAAAAGTTAAGGTCCGGTCGAAAAGAATTTTTTGTAAGAATCAGCCTGACCTCGAGGGGCTTATCGAGAATATTGGACATTTTATACTTTTCTCATAGTCAGCATGATATACAAAGGATTTTGTTCAGGTATACGCACCTCAAAGTTTTGAGAAGCAGCTAGAGGATTGGTGAGGAGAAGGCTGCACCCTCTGCCTGTGTCTACGCAAATCCTAATCACGAATGAGAAACGTGAGGCGTAGCAGACGCATTCACTCACTCTCCACATGCACCGCCGACGTAAGAGTGCTTGTCAAAGCCTGCAAAATTGAGTTTTCAGCGTCAGGAGGCCCGAAAGGGGAAGTAACAAACATTTCCACAATTCGTAGATAGATGTTCCCGTAGGCTTCGTACCAACATCCAAAAGAACGCAGACTATGTTCATGGATTAGATGCAAATAACTAATAATGATAGTTTTTCGCTACCATTAGGTTGAATGAGAGGGCCGAAAGCGTTGAAAAACCAGCGATGGCTGTTGAGTTTCTTCTTGTTCTGTTCTTTCAAACAGAACAAAATTTGTACGGGGCATGAACCTTGTCCCACTTCGCCATTTTCAGTTACAATTACGCTAGAGGTATATCTACATCACAATAACATCAACATCAGGCGAAGCTCCGTCAAGTAGAACGTACTCGAAGATATGTGCGGTGACATCTTTCCCAGCGATTGAGTCTTTAGGGATACCATCTTGGTAGCAACCCATCTAACAAGATGTCAGACGTTTGAACGCAGATAGCTACAGTATGCTTCCACTTACAAGACTCAAAACCTGAAGTGTACGCTTGTTGACTTTGTTCCTGCCATCGGAGACAACGCAAACGACGACTTTCTTCCAACCTTCAGGACCCCAGGTCTTGGAGTTGGTACGACTACACAAATGCGCTATGTTTTTGATGACACTGTAAATAGAAGAGTTAGATTGATGTGGATACACCCCAGACATGATCTCAACTTACGCGTTCATTGTTTTGACGAACAAGACCTCATCTTCATTGTACATAGTCATCACGATGAATAGTTCGGTGCGCCGGTTCATCAAATAGGGTCGTAGCGAGTAACGAGACGACATGAAATCGTCTGGGTCGCATGTAGCCGCAGTGTATCGCAACTTGGTCATTTCTTCAACATCTTGCTTTCCGGCAGGAACAATGCTCGACGGTACGGGGACGTCGAGCACCAAATTGCCGTGCACCAGCGGGACCTGGCGTACAGACCTCCGCCGCATCATTTTCTCGCGCATGACAGAGTATCCAGTATTGCCTTGCTCTCTGGCATACATTCCCGGATGGTGGTAGCTCTCCTTTGGAGGGTAGTTTTGCTGGTAATGAACGGATGGAACTGGGGGAACTTGCGGATTGAGATGGACTTGAGAGCCTGCATAGCTGCTCTGGAATGACTTGGCGGATTTGCTGTCCCAGTTCGACTGTCCGTCATAGTCGTTGTATTGACCAGGTGGGTAAGTTGGCGAAGGAGGGTATTGGTAGTTGTTGGGTGGTTGCTGGTAGTAAGGGTCGTTTTGGCGATATGCCATTATTTCTTGCTATGAGAGTTCTGGACCAGTGCCAGCTGTAAAAGGGCGTGCTGAAGAGAGTGGACGGCCTAGAGAAGCTAGACCACAACGAGCGGGAAGGTGGAGATAAGAGAGAGAAGGAATGAAACGACCGTTGAACGTCGAGAGTAGCTCAGCAGCTGGCAGAGGAGAAGCAACACGGAATTTCCCAGTGATTTGCCACTGCCTCACGACAAGCAATATCAGGAGTCTGATCCTGATGCTATAGTTCTATTCATAACTTTACTCGAATCTCAGCATCCTTTACTAGACTCTGAACTCGAGAATCCAGTGGTTTCAACGTTGGAATACGTGCTATATGTGATATGGCTCATTGTGATTATCGATTCGAGTATGAGAGTCTATGTAGGCGAGCACAGCAACACCGATATTGATCGTCTGATACTCTCCGTGATTGAATATTGAATGTCAGGGATTGGAGATTCTATCTTGAAACCGAGAGATGTTCGGATAATACGCGACGAGTGCGCTAAAACCTTCTAAACTTCTCGCCGCCGCCACCGCTCCAGTATGGGCGCTAGTCTTTGCAAAATCTAACACCTTAATGGAGTATCTGCTACAGATGTAGGGGAATAAGGCAAATTTCGGACCTTTGTGGTCCGAATACTTGAGTTCGGGCCTGCACAAAGTGCGGCAGAAAGGTGCTTCTTACATCAAACGCATGGCCAGGATGGAAGCTCTTGTTCAACAACGATATCTGACCGATGCGTAGGAGCGAATAAATGGCAGAAGGCCGTGGCTTCAATGCCGTAATGAAAGATCGACAAGGCAGCGAGATGCCAGTTAAAGCTGATGCTTGAATTCTTCTTGTGGTGAAAAGAGAAATAGAAAACATGACAAGTTAAAAATACGGATCATTTTCAATCAGAAAAGACCAGCTTCTTCGCCGAATGCAATAATGAGAAGAAAGGGCCTTTGTTGTTGTTGGAAAGGGCTGCGGCAGACGCACAGGGTGACTGATTCATCGATGAAATTGAGACTCCGCCGACACAGCATATTTGGTTCTTCCCAGCAGCGGTTTCTTCGATCCACCATCTCTCTCCAACCAGTCTCCTTTTCTTCCCCCCTTTCTCTCTAACTTTTCCTCGTTTTTTTTGCTGTCCTATCAGTGAGTCTCCTCCAACAGTCTTTTTTTCTTTCCCCCTTTTCGTCAACTCCAGCCTTAACGCCGGCGAGCACGCCGCACAGCTACCGCGCGGCACGCTTAGACATGCGAGCATGATGCCCATAGCCTGCGGTGGACCTTGTCATGTCTACAATCGTGCTCACCTTTAGAATTCATCACGATTAAAGATTATCGTTATCTCATATTGTACCGTGTCAACCGCCAGAAGTTGGCCACGTTACCTCTGTTGACAAGTGTCTGATCCACACGCCTCCCTGCCCCTACAAATACCCTTGATCCTCCTTACTTTGCTTGCCTCTCTTCCTCCCTTTCCTTCGCCACTAACCTCTTCACCTCCAGTTATCTCGCTATATACATCAAATGGCAGATTCTTCGTCTCATAGACTTGACCTCCGTGTCGGCGGCAAGTACAGGCTGGGCAAGAAGATTGGTTCGGGCTCCTTTGGTGTGTCCATCGGCGTGTTATCTCGTTTACACCCGCTAATCATAGCTATCATTCTTAGGTGACATCTATCTTGGGATTAACATCATCTCGGGCGAAGAGGTCGCTATCAAGTTGGAATCAGTCAAGGCTAAGCACCCGCAGCTCGAGTATGAGTCCAAGGTTTACAAAACCCTGGCCGGTGGCGTTGGTGTCCCGTTTGTTCGATGGTTCGGCACCGAGTGCGACTACAACGCGATGGTCCTTGACCTCTTAGGACCATCCCTCGAGGACTTGTTTAACTTCTGCAACCGTAAATTTAGCCTCAAGACTGTGCTGCTCCTCGCGGACCAACTGGTGAGGTGGTTTACTGCGTCATATGGACACATGACTCACATGGACACAGATTTCTCGCATCGAATATATACATTCTCGTAACTTCATACACCGCGACATCAAGCCTGACAACTTTTTGATGGGAATCGGCAAACGCGGCAACCAAGTCAACGTCATTGACTTCGGTTTAGCCAAGAAGTTCCGTGACCCCAAGACCCACCTTCACATCCCTTACAGGGAGAATAAGAACTTGACTGGGACAGCCCGTTACACTTCCATTAACACTCATTTGGGTGTGGAACAAGCTCGTCGTGACGATCTCGAGTCTCTTGCCTATGTTTTAATGTATTTCCTTCGGGGATCTCTCCCCTGGCAAGGCTTGAAAGCAGCCACGAAAAAGCAGAAGTATGATCGCATCATGGAGAAAAAGATGACCACTCCTACTGATCTGCTCTGCCGTGGATTTCCTAACGAGTTCGGAATTTTCTTAAACTACACTCGTGCTCTCCGCTTTGATGACAAACCGGACTACTCTTATCTTCGCAAGCTTTTCCGCGATCTCTTCGTCCGTGAAGGCTATCAGTACGATTATGTCTTCGATTGGAGTGTACAGCGCAACGCGCAGGATGACGGGAGCAAGCCTAGCACTAGACGCAAGGTAGTTCAAGAAGAAGAGGATCACCGTGCGAGTGATAGAATGTGAGTCGTGTCCTTCTCAGGGCCTGCATCATAGTCTTACCTATCTTTTTTAGGCTTCGTTCCCACACACGCCAGGCGCAGCAAATCGCACCTGGCCCTGCTACCGGCCAACCGCGCCCTGCTCGTGGACGCGAACCCGACTTGTGGTAAATTGTTCGTGGCGGTTACTAGGTTCATGCTCTCCAAATTTGGCTGAGGTTGTGGGAGGTTTCAGTTTGATTAGTAGTGCTCGGTGGATGTCCTTTGCTATACGGCCGAGCCGTGCGCGCAGTGGCCGGTAAAGAGAATGCTCAGGAGTTGCTGGGAAGTGTGGGTAGGTGGAAAGATTTGGTTGGGGCACGCCCGGTTCGCCGGTTCTCGACAATGTGTTCTCGGCTTCCACTCCTTTCTTGCCGACCCTCTATCATCGCGTTATTCTTTCGCACCCGACGACTCGTCTTTCGTCCTCCCGTTGACAAATGTCCTGTCGATTCACGCCATACGACTATCCTGTTAAGGCTCGTTATTGCCCCTTTCAATAGCTCACGGACGCTTCTTTCTTTAAAGGCCAGCTCACCTCCTAAAGGAGGCTGAGTACGGTATTCTCTTCCCTTTCCCGCTTGTGGTATTATTGATCCTTCCATCCCTCTTGCGCCCGTAAACAAACTATGTCGTATGTTGGATCTAATCGGTTCTTTCCATGTTTCATTCTTGTTCCCTTCTACCAAATGTCGCCTACAAACACTTCTTTCTCTTGACTACATTTTCTCTCATTGCTCTGTCCTTCCCATGTTTTGTCGCCTCGTATTTGTGATCCTCCCGTCCCCCACCTCTTCGAGCTATCTTGCACTTGCAAGGCCTCAAAGAGGGCGAGTGGGATGGGAGAGGGCGCTATCCTGGTTTCCTTACCAGGCTGGGGAGTGTTTAGATGACCCATTGGGCAAGATATGCCACGTTTGCAGAAGAATCGCTCTCGTATTTCATTCTCCACTTTCCACATATAACACCAGCTTATGACCTCCTTATGACTTTATCCCCTCGAACGTTCAGGTGACATTAATACATATACAGTTGTTTGCAGTACCTTGTGTGATATGAGAAGCTCTTCAAAGTTCAAACAACATCTGCCAGTACGTAGATGCGTGCTGTAATGTTCAGAGGCTCCAGCCAAATAGATCTGCTGTTACAGCCAAACAAATATCCAAGTTCCACGTCCACCAATCCTCTGAGCGTAAAATGGCCTCATTCACTCTGGCTTTACCGTCGAAGAAGGAGGAAGAAAGCGGACTCAGCTCGTATTACAATAATAAGACCACGATCATCCAGGAAGCGCGTGTTTTCAACGAGTCACCTATCAGCCCACGGAAGTGCAGGGCACTTCTCACACGGATCGTATATCTACTGTATGTCGGGGAAAGTTTTGGAACTCAAGAGGCTACTACGTTGTTCTTTGGGACCACCAAATTATTTCAAAATAAGGATGTGAGTGCAGGCTCCGCCAAACGAAAAAATTGGTGCGGTAGTTGACCCCATCTCCAGAGCGCGCTGCGGCAAGCCGTTTACTTGGCGATCAAGGAGCTCGCACCATCTGCCCAGGATGTCATTATTGTTACTATGAGTATAATGAAGGATATGCAGCCGAATTCGGAGGTAATCTATAGACCCAATGCCATTCGAGCGCTGTGTCGTATAATTGATGTAAGTTACGTTGTAGTCGCTTTCATTTTGCCTTTTACCTGACTGCTATCAAACAGCCTTCCATGGCACAAGGTGTTGAGCGTTTCTTTAAGACTGCCATTGTAGATCGCAACCCGTCCATCTCCTCCGCTGCCCTCGTATCCGCCTATCACCTTTTCCCTTCCGCCAAGGACGTCGTCAAAAGATGGGTCAACGAAGCACAAGAAGCCGTCAGCTCAAAATCATCTCCCTCGTTTTTTGGATCTGGTTCCTCCGGCGGTTATCTTGGCTTTGGTTCATCGTCGCAACCAAGTGGGCCGCAGACAGTCACCTCGACAAGCCATGTTGCTCAATACCACGCTTTGGGATTACTTTACCTCATCCGTCAACAAGACCGGATGGCCGTGACTAAAATGATCCAACAGCTGGGCAGCGGAAAATCAGGCTCCGGAACGACACTGAAGAATCCTATGGCACTGTGTATGCTTATCCGATACTCTGCGAAGATTATGGAAGAAGATCCCAAGTAAGCAAACTGTAACTTACTTGCGGTGCGTTTGATTTGCCGCTTTGGACAGTGTTCAAAAATCGATGCTCGAACTCCTCGATGGCTGGTTGAGGCATAAGAGTGATATGGTCAATTTTGAAGCGGCACGAGTGATCTGCGAAATGAAGAATGTAACCGCTCCTCAGTTGACAAAAGCAATTTCAGGTAATGGATTTCAGATCTCGATGTGATGTATGTGCCTCTGAACGCTGTTGCAGTTCTCCAGCTCTTCTTATCTTCTCCAAAGCCAGTCCTCAAGTTTGCGGCGACTCGTATCCTAGCCAGCCTCGCGGTAACTCACCCCGATAGCGTGTCAACTTGCAATGTCGACCTCGAAAGCTTGATCGCCGATTCCAATAGAAGCGTAGCTACATATGCTATTACGACACTCCTCAAGGCAACTTCTTTCATTTTCTTGTGTCTCTCTCGCCTAACGAATGCCCTTTAGACCGGCAATGAGGCCTCAGTGGACCGCCTGATCAAACAAATAACGGGCTTCATGTCAGAAATAAGCGACGAATTCAAAGTCATCATTGTCGACGCCATTCGTTCACTCTGTTTGAAATTCCCGGCGAAACACGCTTCAATGCTCACATTCCTGTCTGGCGTCTTACGCGACGAAGGTGGCTATGATTTCAAACGAGCCGTTGTTGAGGCAATGTTTGACATGATAAAGTTCATCGCGGACGCAAAAGAGCAAGCTCTGTCCCATCTTTGCGAATTCATCGAAGACTGCGAGTTTACTAAGCTTTCTGTTCGCATTCTTCATCTACTTGGCATGGAAGGACCCAAATCTTTACAGCCGGCTAAGTACATTCGTTTCATCTACAATCGAGTTGTGCTAGAAAATGCGACCGTTCGAGCTGCCGCCGTTGCGAGTTTGGCTAAATTTGGTGTTAACGCTGTCGATTCCTCGTTACGAAACAGCATAGGCGTTCTACTGCGGAGGTGTGTCACTGTCGAATACGCAGATTCGATGCTTTGTTGACTCGCCCGCCCTAGGTGCTTAGATGACGTAGACGATGAAGTCCGCGATCGGGCAGCGCTTTATCTGAAGGTGTTTACGGAAAAGCCACTAGCGGACACTTATGTTAAACAAGGTAATACCATTTTCCCCGACACTCTATTGTGATTCCCGATTAATGTGGCTACAGAATCTGTATTCTCTCTCGCTACGCTAGAATCTAAGCTCGTCGCATATGTCAAGGATCCCGCCGCTGCCGCCGAACGGTTTGACATCTCGTCAGTACCTAAGATTAGTCGTGCCCAGGCTGCTCAGGATGCCGCTCGTATGCCATGATGGTAGTCCTCATTCTTGCACTCGTTGACAGATTCTTTCTAGGTCCAAGTACTCTAGACACTATCGGCGTTCCGGCATCGAAAAAAGTCTCGAACGAACCGCCCCCACCAACGGCAGCGGAAAAACAGTCAGCATATGTACAACAGCTCGCAAATGTTCCAAATTTTGCATCCTATGGCCCTGTACAAAATAGCAGTACAACATCTGCGCAACTGACGGAGAGCGAGACTGAATACCAGGTTACGTGTGTCAAGCACAACTTTGCGGAACACGTCGTCTTTCAGGTCTGGAACTTTTCAAAGTTTGACTCACTCGGAGTATCACTCAATGTCATTCATCGGTTCCTCTAGTTTAACGTTTCGAACACGCTGTCTGATACAGTTCTGGAGGACGTTTCGGTTATAATGCAGCCGCAAGCGGAAGACAGTGGCTTGACGGAAGATTTCATCATTCCGCTAACCTCTCTGACTGCGTCAACATCTCCGAGCATTGTGTATGTGTCATTTACGAAGAGCGAGCAGTACCCGCTATGTTCCTTTGCGTGCACTTTGAAATTCGTGAGCAAGGAATTAGATCCGTCAACGGGCGAGCCCGAAGAAGATGGTTACGACGATGAATACCAGCTCGAAGAGGTTGAAGTCGGTGCTCCCGATTATATTGTCCCCAGTTATGCTACTTTTGGTGCAGAGTGGGATAGACTGCGCTCTTCACCAAGTGCGACGGAAACGTTCGCACTGTCAGCCATGGAGGGTATAAAAGGTAAGTATCCTACTTTAGTGCGAAAAAAAAGGTGACAGGCTGAATTGTGTTACCTCTTCTAGCGGCATGTGATTCTATTATTGAAGTTCTCAACATGGAACCATTGGGAGGAACCGAAACTCCTACTTCGACGTCTGTTCATACGTTGCAGCTATCTGGTCTAGTGGCAGGAGGCGGTGGGAAGGTGGTTGTTCGGTGTAGAATGACATTCTCCCAAGGAGAGGGTGTGACGTTGGAACTAGGAGTACGCGCAGAGAAGCAAGAAGCGTGCAACCTTGTACTCGCTGCTGTGGGAGGTTGACCTAGACCTAGAGATGATATCTCCTTTCTGGCTACTTTAGTTTGTCGCAGTTCAATTACCATAAGATTTTCATCTAGTGGGTTGTCCATCTCGGGTTGTCAGTCTCGTTAGATGTGGGCATGATACCGAAGCCACGACTACTCTACAAGCTATATGGTGACTTGATACAACGGCTGTATTAATCTCATCTAGATCACTTTCTGGCCCATTTTAGATGTCAGTATCATAGCCTATAAGTGGGTCCGATGCCTCATGGCCGGGTATAAGATTTGCGGTGCCCACGCTAGATTTATAAATGGTTCTCGGGTCCCCTTCAACATCGGGGACTGGGGAAATGTCAGAGAAAATTGTATGAGACATGATACGAGATCTTTTATGGTCACACTATTCTTTAAATGCTCAGCGAAACCCTTTTCCCCCCTTTCCAGGGGCTAAAATCAGAAACCACACCACACATACATTTATTGTATTAACAAGCGAAAGGGTGTGTTGTGGCCAATTCTCACCATTCTATGCCTCCACCATCCCTTCCGTCGGCCAAAGTTATCCATGTCGACACTCGCGGTGCTGTAATCTTATCTGAAGAGTCACCCGAGGTGTGCAACCCTCCCCTTTGCACGAGACAGAAAATTCAGCTTAACCAAGTACCCTCACCTCCCCCCCTCTTTAGACTCGAGACAGTCGTGGAATCTATCTTCCAAACCATATAGAACCTGTGTCGCACATTGCGGTCGATGTAAGTAGAACGTAAAGATGTCTATTTACCTGGGCTAGTCGTAGGCTCACCCACAACCCCCCCCCCTTTTTTTTTGTAAGGTTGGCGGATCGCTAGCTAAAGTGGTCTATTTTACTCGATCACCCGAGCCGCCCTCTTCACCTTCTATCATTGCCACTCGCGGCTCTTCTTCAAATCCCGGTACCCCTCCAACCCTCTCACGTTCATCTTCCCATGGCTCACCCCCGCCAACTTCAAGCATCAAACGAAGCGGTGCACTTACACCTTTAGTGCTAGATCCGTTTAGCCAAGTTACAGCCTCCTCAAATAGCGGAAACGGGAATGGAACCAATACCCTCTCAGTTTCAAGTCTCCTAAAAGACGATCTCGTCCGCGACTCGCTTATCCGTCGGACGGTCCAACACTTTCCCGGCGGATCATTGAATTTCGAGCGGTTCGAGACGGAAAACATTCAAGACTGTGTTGATTTCATTCAGTCTCTCATAGAACGTTCTGCGGAAGCTAATAATGTGTCTATTGAGGAGATGCGGAGGGGCGTAGCGATTATGGCAACGGGCGGAGGCGCGCACAGGTTCCATGAGCTATTCAGGGATACGTTACAGGTGGAAGTGAGGAGGGAAGATGAGATGGAGTGTCTCATCGAGGGTTTGAAGTTCATCACGCTCATCCCGGATGAGGTGTATTATTTCTCCGACGAGCTCATTCACTCTGTGTCGAACCCGGCTTCTTCTTCTTCGACGAAGCCTGGTGGCGAGCTGCAAAGACCAAGTCCCGATCCACCAAAGTATGGAGTGATGTTTGAGAGTAATCCGACGCCGCAATTGCCATGTCTGCTGGTTAATATTGGATCTGGAGTGTCGATCATTAAAGTGGATGAGGACGGCAAATTTGAGCGTATAAGTGGGACGAGTCTGGGCGGCGGTACGCTATGGGGTCTGCTCAGCCTCTTGACACCGGCGACGAGTTTTGACGGTAGGTTTTTATGATATCTGCATCTAGGGGAGTTTTGACAACTGATACATCATTTTGAATCTGTTACCCAGAGATGCTTGCATTTTCAGATAAAGGAGATAATGCGACGGTCGACATGTTAGTAGGAGATATTTACGGACAGGACTACAGCAAGCTAGGGTTGAAATCTACGATGATCGCCAGCTCGTTTGGAAAAGTGTTCAAAAAGGGAGGAAACAAGAAGAGCTTCTCGGCGGAAGACATCAGTCGCAGCTTGCTGTATGCTGTTTCGAACAACATTGGACAGATAGCGTCAGTATCATTATTATTTTTTTTTTTTTGCGGGGAAGAGGTTGATCTGATTTGATATTGATTTCCCCAGATATATGAATGCTGAAAAGTACAGCCTAGATAGGATATACTTTGGAGGCTGCTTTATCAGAGGTAAGGACAAAGCAAGATTTCTGAAAATAGAGAATCTTAAAAAGCTACAGGCCATGCGGCGACTGTCACAACGTTATCATACGCTATACGGTTTTGGAGCAGAGGGACTAAACGAGCGTTGTTCCTTCGACATGAAGGTTTCTTGTGTGTCACCTCTCTTTTCTTTCCTTCCTTTCCCACGAGACTGAGTGATGGGTACAGAGGATCTATCGGTGCATGGATCCGGAATATAGATTCTCCGGAGACAAAGTGATGAACAAGGAGATGATGGTATTATAAGGTATAATTATATGGATGTACTGTACATACATGTATTAGATATAATCATGGATGAGAGTGGCAGTGTGAGAGGAAAGGGAGCGAGGACCACGCTATTTCCGGGGCACATGATGAAGGTTGTTGATGTGATGCAAGATTTGGGGCAGAGCAGGGTTGACAGGGGGGAGCATCGAGGAAGGCGACTTTAAAGGACTATGTAATACAGTAACATCGTGGGAAAGTCGCCCAGTTTAAACTATCAATGCACTTTCCTTATATTTAATCAAAATATTATTTTTCACCCTTGTATTAGTCTCTCCCCCTCTCTCGAGCCACATATCATTTCCCTTTTTACCTCTCTCCCCCTCTCCCCCTCCCCCTTCCCATGTCCGATCTCCCTTCTAGCGACCAACCAAAGGACAAGCAAAAGAAACCAAGACATCGTCACTCCCCAACTCAGCTAGCTGCCCTCAACGAGCTCTTTGAACAAGATGAGCGTCCACCTCCTAATCTACGTGCTTCATTAGCGGAGCGTCTGGGCATGTAAGCTTATCCAATTGTCCCCCCCCCTCTTTCTTTCATTCCAATCTCATTATTATCGCCTCTACAGGGAGAAAAAGACAGTCAACGCCTGGTTCCAGAATAAAAGAGCCTCATCAAAGAAAAAAACTAGAGGCCCAACTAATATCGCTTCTTCAATAAATCCATCCACCTCAAATAATAACATCACTCACGATCCATCCGAGTTTGATGACTATCACGACGACGATTATACCCCTATACATTATCAACCCTCTCTTGCATCATCTACAGGCACCTCTCTCACTTCCGAGCCCCGCTCTTCATTTTACCCACCCCATCTTGATCACCCCTATTATCACTCAGAAGCTGACTCTATGCCCCGCAGAATGCGCATGCGGCCTTCTACAGAGCAAATAGAAGAGCTTAAACTCTTATACACTATAACACCCCATCCCACTACAGAGCAACGTCAACTCTTGGCAAAGCGCATTGGCATGTACGTGATCTTCTTTTTTTCTTTTTCTCATATACTTTTAGTCATATACTCACGGTTGCGACGCATATCCCTCAGGCGGTACCAGAGTGTCACTAATTGGTTCCAGAATCAGCGAAGCATTGCGAAAAAGAGGAAAGAAGATGAGACAAATGTTCCAAGTTCGACGTCATCACTGACCGATTATCACGATGGCCGATTATATTCAGCCTTCCCTCCTCCACCCAATCATCCCTCCTTAGGCTTACCCATGTCTGGCCATTCCTCAGCACCTGTATCCTCCGCTCCTCGTTCACCTAGCATTTCCCCTTCTCTTGATGGATTCTCGACCAGAAGGTCATCCTCTCGCCGTAGCGCCACCCCTTATAGTACATCACCCCGGCAAAGACGTTCCCGTCCAGAGCCTTATCAGCTCGATGCTCTCAAGGATCTATTCATCAAGACTCCCGCGCCTTCCATCGAGGAGCGCTCCGCGCTCGCATCGGAGATTGGCATGTAAGTCATACCCGATGTCTCACATGTATAATGCACAAGCCGATCTTGTTCGTGATTTCTAGGGATGTCGGCAAAGTGACCAACTGGTTCCGAAACCTTCGTCAGACGGCACGGAGACGCTACAACCATAAGCGATCTGGTAGTGCAGAGGATGAAGACTATGATCTTTTTCATCATCAGCTGTATCTGGTATCTGCATCGCGATCCGGAAGTCCACCGTCGTTTCGATCTTATTCATCGTCGCCATCGATGGAGCTTAACGGTGATGATGACTACGATATGCGTGAAAATACCCATTCTGATGTTGGTAGCGAAGATGAATATCAAGAAGCTGTCACTCCACCACCAGTTCCCTCTCCCCGGCTTACGCCTGCAGCCGCAGCAGCGGCCGCCGCTGCCGTCGAATCTACGACGGCCTCCTCTTCGCGTATAGCGATCAGCGAGCTGACACTCTCCATCGATCCCGCTTCCTATGCGGAATTGGAGAAGGTGTCTGCTACTCAGTTTTCTGGGATAAAAATTGAGGATGCATTATTGCTTCTCAGCTTTCACAGGCATGTTGTGCATTGACAGAGTGTATACAATCAGTCATATGTACGTCCTTTCTTTCTTTGCTTTTCTCCCTATCGCATGTCTCATACTACGCATTGCAGTTTTCAAAAGACCCCAACCCACGACTTCACGCTTGGGAAATATTTATTGTCGATAAACCGTCGGTCATTCATATAGCCGGCCCATGTCATAACACCATGGACTGATGGCGCACCAATACTCACTCGCGCACTCAAATTTACACTACTTTTAACCATACCAGGCTTATCTTAAGCGGGCCTCTTCCCCCCTGCAGACCAAATACGATAACACACGCACTTTTTTTTTTCCACAGGGCTCCTTCGCAATCAAAAACCAAAAAGGCCAATGTACACTCGCTTTTTTCTTGTTCTTTCCCTACAAACCCCCTCACCTCGCTCGATATTCAATATCTGGTACATGCTTACATGTAATTGGGTATACAAGGCTGTTATTTAACATAAATAATTACCTGTCTTCTCTTTTTTTCTTTCGGTCTTGACCACATGCCGACGAGAGCGGGTACGTTGGGTTTTTTCTTATATCCGTACCTTATTTTTTACTCTGCTTTGTCGTCAAATCTTGTCGTTACAACACGCTATCAGACATTTATTTGATCTACGGAAAAGAAACCCGTTGATATACAGCTGAAATGGTTGGTTCGCTTACCTGCTGCATAGAAACGAGTCAAAACGTGGTGCATATGGCCCCCTTCTTTACACAGAGTATTTGGCGTAATCGGTCCGGCTCTGTGCCTTGAATCCATTCACTCCTCGTGTTACATCGTATGCAGGCGCTTTCTCGTCGTATTACTTGGCGTCTCTGGTGATCATTGGAAGACACCCTTGCTGTCGCCAGATGTACAAGATGTGGCTGTCAACTACAGTATATACAAAAAAGTTCGATCCACAATCTCCGAGCTGCTCTTTTTACCTTTTCCTGCTTAGTCACTTCCCCACAAGCTTAGCGATGATCAGTGATCTCAGGCTACTATTGTTGACCATCAACCGCATCAAATATACATTGACAGCTCTTTAGACCTTAGAGCCACCAATGATCACACGTCTAAGATCTACGCTGTAGAGCTGTATACCCAGGCACGATATGTTGGACGAAAAAGACGGCGGTGGGTTAAGAAAAGACACCTTTTTTGTGGGGGCTCACAAGAAAGAGCGCGCTTTCTTTGACAGTTTACGACCCAAGTATCCCTCACGATGATCCGTCCATGAAGATATGGTCTTCGTACATCTCCAGTGCTGAGAAGCACAACCAACACATTGCAAAGAGCTGGAAGGGGGATATGGATGCTATTCTTATTTTTGTACGTTCTCTGTTTTAATCCCATGTATATAAGCACTCAAAGATGGATGGAAAGGCGGGTCTGTTTTCCGCAAGTGTGACAGCATTCATTATCGAAAGTTACAAGACCCTGACCCCCCCATCTGAGGACAAGACAAATGTACTGCTCGCACAAATATCCCAACAACTCGCGTTCATGTCCAACACATCCGCCGGGCTGAATACAGCTTCCGCTGCGCCCTTGCATACCTTGAATGCCGCCATAGCAACACCGGAATTTACCCCTTCAACTTCAGCTGTAGTCTGCAACGTTCTTTGGTTTTTGAGTTTGGGCTTCAGTCTCGTTTCGGCCCTGTCGGCAACCCTCGTCGAGCAATGGGTCCGAAATTATCTCCAAGCCACCGAGACTCGACCTACTCCGCACGAGCGTGCGCGCATATGCGCGTATCTCTTCCGCGGGCTTGAAAAGTTTAAAATGCACGCCGTGGTGGAAGCTATACCCATGCTCCTTCACATCTCGCTCTTCCTCTTCTTCGTGGGACTCGTCGAGTTCCTTCGTCCTGTGAATATGGCGATAAGCTACTTGGCACTCGGCATACTCGTCGTGTGCGTTATGCTGTACACTTTGGTTACGATCACACCTATCTTCTGGTGGGACTGCCCGTACCAGACTCCGCTTTCACATGTGTGGTGGAAGGTGCTGAAGATGTTGCGCTTGCTACGTCGATACGATTATGATTCCAAGGGAACTACGACAGTGATTTTTTCTGGCGGCATGGCTCAGGCTCGAGAGACAGAAGCTTTGCGGATCTCGCCGGAGCGCGACCGTCGTGATCTGATTGCCATGGCGTGGACTCTGAAGAACTTGCGGCACGAATCCGAATTCGAAGGCTTCGTCAAGGTCATACCCGTCGTTGTGGGCGGTTCCGATTATAGCGCCAAAGTTCTCCTTCAGAGACTACTCCATCATAGGGATTTGGGTGTGAAGTTGACCCATCGTATCCCTCGTCTTCTCATGTCTTGTACAGGAGGCATTCTCGATCCTGCAATCTGTCAAAAACGCGCTGCCACCTGTTTAGCGGCCATTTGGTCGTTGAATATGATGGCTGTGCACACCGACATTTCTGATACGTTTTCCACACCGATCTTGTCTCGACAAACTCTCCGGTTCGATGAATTTACGCTGAGGGATATTTTGGCGGTCAGCTCGGAGATTGCCAACGTTGCAGACTATGCTATCTCTGCTGCGACCTCAGTTGCACGTGGTATTATAGACATATACGTTGAGCAAGCCACAAATTACAAGCTTCTCCTGTCCGAATTTATCGAATCGCAGGGAGTGAAGAAGTTCGTACCCAGCGAAAGACCACCTGCCTACTTTGGAGATCCGAAACAAGTGATATCCAGGATTCATCGGTTAGCGAGCGCGCTCGACAAACGGCTCTATTCGGATGAACCAATAGCGACGCCTGTCATTTTGGTTACGCTATCTACTACATACGCAGAAATCTCAAATCTCGTAGCGCTGGTTGCACTCGCACCGCCTGGTATGGAGGCTGTCAGCCTTGCTTTGGAGTCCGTCAAATACCTGCATCACTTTCTCATGCAACTCAACCATACTGCGTTCTCTCTAACGATGGATTACGCCGAGCAGCTGCTTAGGAGCGGGACAAAACTTCCTTACGAGGCCTTCATTACCTTCCGGCACATTTTTCTCAAGATTAATTTCGACCTCGGCGTGCCTGTTCCATCTCAGATACGTTACGTGACGTATTTGGACGACGCACTTGAGTCCGACGCGGAGGGCAGACCGCATATGATAGGGAGCATTATCAATCTGATCCTTGGTCTTGCGCGGGCTGTAGGAGATCCAACGTGCGCTTTCAAGGCCAAGACGATAATCGAGCGGTGTATGCGATTCTTCCCCAGTGAAGATGAAGCTCGTAAAGCGCTCGGGATGTTGGAGAATGCTTTGCCGTCTGCACCGACGCTGGATCTGTTCAGTGCACATATGTACTCGAACATGAAACTAGACACAAAGTCAAGAGTTGGTACTTAGACTAGATTGTCCGTCTACTTGTGGATACGGATACAGGTTGTGTTCTGATTACAGTCACTGTTTTTTTTTGTAAATTAATTAATAATTACCTCATTTGTACATTAACGTCATTCCAGGGCGGAATAAATAAGTAAATTTTGAAAAATATTTCTGCACTCATTCCGTTCCATCTTCATGCTGGCATTATCAGGGCTGCACAATCTATTGTCCCAAGCGCTCTCTCTACCGCAGCTGCATACCGCGGTGCTTTTGACACCGGCAGGAGAGCTCGTGTCGGCTGCTTCAGACCCCCACCGGCCTAAAGACGAGATACGTGTTGTTGTCGGACTTGCTATGGAAATCTGGTTGGAGACAGATGAGGAAGACTTTAGCATGGTGGATAGTGAGGTATGATTCAAAATTATCGGGATTTTGAGTTGATGAGACTGGCAAAAAAAGCTCGGACGAATACTGGTCGTTCCGGTCGGCGAGCACGTGGCATCGTCGGAACAGGCGGATGACGAGGAGCACGAACACGAACCGCTAATGCTACTTGCTTTGAATTCGACCGTGGAAGTTGACTGGGATGTGCTGCAGAGCAAGGTCGGTTTTGTTCCAATTATCTTCAAGCTGCCCCTGAGTAGCTTTCTCTGGTTGATTGACTGAAACGGACTAAATAGGGAAAAACTGTTGCATATCACCTTGCCCAGCCGCTCGGCAGGTATCGAGATTTTCTGGCTTCACCGCGAGCGAACTTACCAGCAGCGACAACGCCAGTACGGTAGAAGCTGTGAGGTCGAGGACTGCTACATTATTTCGAATATATATTAGAGGTCGTTACAGTTATTAGAAATACTTTTTTTAATCCTAGTCATTGCTTATTTTTCAACGGTCATGAGCCGATGGACGCGTCCCGTCCTTAACGCGTCCTCCCTCCTCGCTCATCGACCTCGCACAGCAAAACCACTCCCCATTGTTCATCACCGTTCAGACCCTTATGAGCTCGTCGCTCCACAGCTGTCTCTCTTACGCTCTCGGCTTCTGAACCTTCTCGGCTCTGCTCATCCTAGCCTTTCCGAATTAGCACGATGTTATTTTCTTCAACAACAACAGCTGCGCTCCCTTGTCGCCCTCCTCTTCTCTCATGCTACAAATGGGCTAGGTCGAAACTGGCCTAAAAAGAGCTGGGATGCTACGCATGAACCAGCTGAACAGCTAGACGAACCTCTCAAGGTTCCTGATGTGTTACAAAACTGGCATCCAAGCATGCCAAATGACGCTCAGTCCTTTGAAGGCGTGTTTGAACTTCGCCAACCCCCAAAATTTCCCCCTCCACCTCCGCCTTTGCCAACAACCTTAGATCCTATCCTTCCACAACTCGCAAACCCCCCGCAACTCTTACCCAGTCAGCTTAGACTTGCTCAGATAGTCGAAATGATACATATTGCTTCAGAACTGCATGACGCTGTCTACGACGACTCGCCCGTTCCTAGGGATACCAGCAACGATGGCTTTTCCAACAAACTAACCATTTTAGCTGGTGATTTCCTTCTCGGCCGGGCCAGTACCGCCCTGTCACGTCTTGGCGAGCCAATAGTTGTTGAATACCTTGCCAGCGTCATCTCGAATCTTGCTGAAGGGGAGATGTCACGCATACATGGACCCGGCTTGGACAGTGCCCGGGCAGAACTCTCAGGAGCGTGGGACGCCTATCACCAGAAGAATTATCTAAAGACAGCCAACCTTTTGGCATACGGCGCCCGGGCAGCCGTCGTTCTCGGGGGTTGTTGCGATGGCGGTGACGTATGGGAAAACGTCGCATATACGTATGGCAGTAATTTGGGAGTGGCATACCAGGTATGTTAAAACTCGGGTCTTTTTCTTTTTCCCCTTGCCAAAATATCCAAGATACTGATGGCTTGTTATTGCGTAGCTCATACGAGATGCATTAGAATATCAGGCCGGTGGTAAAAATTTAGTCCCAGGAGTAGTTGCTGCTCCCGTCCTCTATGCGAGCGAGGAGCATCCCTGTCTGCAACCCCTCATAGAACGCAACCTCACTGGCAAAGGTGACATCAAATGCGTGCGTCTTCCTTTCACGCTGCATGCGCAAGGCGCAAAGAGCTCACTCATTTTCCGAGCAGGCTGTAAAGTATGTGACTGAATCGGATGGTATCAAACGCACGCGCGTACTCGCCCAACTGTACGCTGAAGCAGCCCAAAACGTCCTTCGCTTGCTACCAGATAGCGAGTCCAAAACAGCTTTGGACGCTCTCGCGGAGTGGCCCTATTTGTCGAACTTGGTGAAATTAGATATCGAGCGCTAGAAGGCTTCTACAGCTGACGAACTGCCAAAATTCTTGTGACACCTTCAGGACATTAACACACCCAACTCTTGTGAACGCAAACACATTTCTTGGCTATTTATATATCATACAACTTACATAGACATATATACAGCTACATAGTCATCACAATCACGACTTTCGCTTGCGGTTCGGATTATTTTATACATCTGATCCTATCTTGAATCCCTTGGTACAGACGATATAAAGATACGTGAGTCTTTAAAAGCTATTTATCGTAGAACAAATGAGTAATGAGTGACGTAAGTTCAACTTGAGAAATTCGACAAAAATATAGTATCAGTCGCCTTGCGCCTTTTGTCTTAACTTAGTGGGAAAACGCAGAGTAGAAATGAAATTCTAGATCGATACTAGATAGTAGCACTTGCTATTTTGTCCCAGCCTGTGTTTGCTGCACATTTCGAGTGAATTTCAAACCAAGGGAGTATAATGATAGGACTCACAAGAAAGCTCATCAATTGCTGGTATTGGGTCTGTGCCGCTGGGTTGGCACCGCTCGGCGGGGGTGGAACGGCACCATTCATGACCCCTGGGGGTGGTGGAGGATACCCTGGTGCTCCCGGAGGCCTCTGCTGTTGTGCACCTTGCAAAAGTGCCATGATGTTGGGGGGTAGCCCATTTAATGAAGGAGGGACCGAAGACTGGGGTGGAGGTACTGGCATGTTGCTATATGGCATTGGAGGGGGTACAACGCCTGCTCCAGGATAGGCTGGCATCGATGAGTTTTGAGGTGTCTGACCGTAATAATTAGGTGGTTGAGGTATTGGAGGCATGCCAGGCATTGGAGCAACAGGAGGAACGTTAGGAGCTGTTGAGCTAGCTGGAGGCTGTCCGGCACCTCCTTGTGGTTGTTTTAAGGCAGCGAGAAGCTATTCAAGGACTGAGTCTCAAACCCCACATTCAGTCATAATATGAACGGACCTGCTGAACCTTTTTAGCTTGCTCAAGACGATCGTCGCTGGGTGACTGGACCCAAAAACAGTGAGTTTCAAGTGTAAAAAAATTAAGAATCCTTTGACGTACCCCAGGGGCTGCTGGCGGTGGCGGGGCTCCAAATCTAGCATTTGCCTGTCCATAACTTCCTTGTGATGAATCGCCATAGCCGCCTCCACCACCGCGATCGTACCTCTCACCATATCCCCCAGCCCTTCCTCCCTTGTCACCATAGCCATCACCATGCCTTTCCCCCCTCCCGTGTGCATTGCCACGGTTGAAACGTCCGTACTCGTTGCCAAAGCGGCGGTCATTGTCATCGTCAAAACCGCGGCCACGACCTCTTCCACCACCCCCACCGCCACGGCCACGTCCCCCACGCCCATGGAAGCCTTCAGCCCACTCGCTTCGCTCACTGTAACAAGATATTATGAGCTTTATAAAGTATAGATACGTTAGAGGCGCAAACCGGGGTTGACCCTGGGGTTGCTCGTTTGGGTCCCATGCAAGAACAATATCCATTGTGCCATCTTGCAAGCTTTGGTGACGTAGTCGATCAAATGCGTCTGTACACGCCTGTAACATCGGTAAGTATGCGATGAAGGGTGCATGCAAAATGTATTCGCTTACTCTTGTGTCGTAAAACTCAACATAACGAGAACTGTAAGGCTATTGTAAGAGTGAAGCATGTTACCAGTCGTAAAGACGTACTCAGGTCGATCACCAGCGGGCCTTGTGGACTTGACGTCTCCAAACTGTTGAAACTTTCGTCTGACCTCGTTGTCGTCAAGAGGTGCGCCCGTTGCTGAATTACGAAGAGTGACTTGAAGAGTTCCCTGCAACTGCTGTTCCACAATATTTAATCATGTCCTTCTGTTCTCGAAGGCAGTAAATCACGTACTTGGTTCTGATCGCGGTCATTCCCCTTGGCTTGGTCATCCCGCGGAAGAGAATAATGAACATCAATCTGCATCGAGATGAAAAACTTTAGTATACAGGAATACAGATACTGAACATTCAGGCTCACGGGACGGCCACTGATTTCCGACCCCTGAAGCCTTTCCCTCGCCCTTTCTGCTGCGCGAAGATCATACTATTGTCGCAAGGCGAGAAGTTAACACTATTAAATTCCCGGATCTTCCACAACATGTCTCACGTACATATGTAACAAAAACCATCCCTCGGGTTGAAATAAGGTCAAAAAAAGTCTTGATGTCACCATGTTCTTCAAATAGCGCTCGAACATCATCACTATTGGTTTCATACTGGAGACATCGTTAGCAGCTGCGTAAGTTTCGCGAGCGAAGTAAATGGAATCAACAATGACACAGATTGTGATCGAAAGAAGGCTCAAGTATTCGATTTATTACTCGCCTTAATGTTACGGATAAATAATGTTCGACAAGGACGCTCGCGCTGAATACGTTCCTCAATAATGGAGTCGTGAACTTTGTCATCTCTTTCTTTGCGAATGGGTCGTCGTATACCTGTTCCCCGACCATAGCCACCATCGTCGTTAAAGCTAGCACCTGCACCATCTAACAGGGAATCAACATTCATGTAAGAACCTCAGAGACGGTAACAAAGATTGAGTGGAGAAGACGAAGACGTAGCAGGGAAGGCGCGCCGGCATGTTGCTGCCTAAGCCTCAGAAAATGACTCCCTTAGCGAATTGGGTGCATATTATCTGACCGCGGTGGCGCACTCAAAATTCCATCATGATCGATGAGATTAGCACGCGGAACTCGCTAAGTGTAGCTTAAAAGCTGATTTGACACCTGTACGGGGTGTACTAGCTATCACACTCGGAATGCGCTCACTCGCATTTCAAGCTAGCTGAAATACAACAACGCTGCTGTCTCCAGAAACCGGCGATAATTCAGTGTCTCAAGATTCAAGCGTACCTTCAAATTTAGAATAATCCTGGTTATACGCCGAAGCCTGGGGTGAAGCATAAGGAGCAGCAGGCGATACACCATAATTGTTTTGAAAGTAAGAATTTTGCGGGGAAACTTGGGCATCATAGTTACTGTATGGACCCATATCGCCTTGTGAATGAGGTTGATCATACGGGCTGTGTTGGCTCATATTTCCATCGTAATTTTGGTTGCTGTTGTTGTTATAACCGCGACCGCGGCCAAAGCCTCTGCCACGAAAACCACCCCTGTCTGAATAGCGGTGGGACCGGTCAGGACCAGGACCAGAGGGGGATCCGCCTCGCCGATTAGCTTGATTGTCGAAACCTCCACCGTATGGATGATGACGATTCATAATAAATTTGATTGTTTTCAGACGATTTTAAACGGTCTGCTGGGGCAAAAACGCAGGACTCAAGTGACGTGGCCAAAGGGGGTTGGAGTAACAGAAGAAGAGCCTGTATGGCCGGTGATGTAGCGATACACGGTGTCGGAGCTCAACTCTTAGAAATGCTTGCAACGCAAATTGAATAAGGGCGGGTGCGTAGATCGATGGTGGCGGTCAGAGAGAAGGAAGTAGGAGCTGATTGAGCACGGAGAGAAAATGCTTTTTTCGGTAAATGCCGCACATCAGGTGATGTGACAGGCGTCAGGCGCACTGACCGCAGTGCTACAAGACCCAGTACTGACTTTACATTACTCCACGACAATGTCCAAGCAATTTCAGTTCAAACTAGTACTTCTCGGTAAATAATTGGAACGTGTCTTCATTTCATCCTGCCTAATCCTGACCCCGCTAGGCGAGTCTGCTGTTGGCAAATCCAGGTGTGTGCCATGGAGCGCTTCGGAAGCATAGCGCTGTCTCATCTTTCGCAGTTTAGTACTGAGGTTTGTCAAGGACCAATTCGATGACTATCGGGAGAGTACCATTGGGGGTTCGTATATAATCCTGATAATTTTCTTGTCTAACATGTCAAACAGCTGCCTTTCTTACACAAACTGTGACACTTGAAGACCAGACAACTGTCAAATTCGAAATTTGGTGCGTGTTTTTAAGAGCTACCCACATTTACCATCATAATATTATTGTATAGGGATACTGCTGGTCAAGAACGATATAAGGTATGGCCATTACATAGTCTCAATATTGGCGACTTATGTTTCCACACATGATACGTAAACCTATCAGTCGCTAGTACGTTATGACTCTCGTTATATTAACCATATGCTCATTCTATTTTTAGGCACCAATGTATTACCGGAATGCCAACTGTGCAGTAGTCGTCTACGATATCACTCAATCCTCGTCACTCGAGAAGGCTCGGACATGGATACGTGAACTCCAACGCCAAGCCGACCCCTCAATAGTGATTGCATTATGCGGTAATAAGACTGATCTTGCCGCTCGTCGGCAAGTATCTGAGGAGGAAGCGAAGAAGTACGCCGACGAGGAAGGACTTATGTGGGCTGAAACTAGTGCCAAGACTGGTGAAGGTGTGAGCGAGATATTCACAGCAATTGGTGAGACTTCAGCCAATTGATGCAATGCTCTGATACTAATTGTATCTTATAGCCAAGAAATTACCTCTGACAGCACCACCCTCCGCACGGGCTGGTGCCGGTCGTCCCACATCAGGTACAACGGGGGTGGATTTGAATAGGCAGTCATCTAAAGGACAGAATCAGGTTGATGGTTGTAACTGTTGACCGAGCACCTTGCATGGGTTATCATCATTACCTCGTTTCCATCCTTTCTCGCCTTCGTGTTCGAGACCCACCCCATATTACTCCGCCCTTAAGTGCATAGCCTCTATAGTTCCCTTGGACCCCCACGATATACATACTTTTTTTCGAAATTGCGACTCTCCGGCTTTGACGGTACACTTACCAACTGGGCATGATCATTCTATATAAGTCAAATGACTCAAACCGAGTACACTCTGGCGACCTGAGAAACAAATTGCGATGGGAGTTAAATTACATGTGGAAAAAAGAGTAATCTCAGTATTGACCCAACACGGAATGCGTAACGGTGGTGCAAAACATAAATGACAGAATACAGATAAGAGTAGGAAAAAAGTAAATGCAGGGAAAAGAGCGGGTGGGCATCGTCAGAAACCAGCTGCCTCTAGCCCCTTCCTAATGTCCGCATGCGCAAGCTCCGATTGCTGCACTTCCTGACTCCGTGACCAGAACCAATTATTGTTCTTTGATGGATCATCACCCAGATGGCGCGTAATAAAGTCCATTGTCGACGGGCTCTCCCAAATATCATACGTCCGAGACTTGTAACGCAACATTGAAGTGATAACTTCGTACGAGCGTTGCCGCTGGAGGAAGTTGACACGTTGGCCGTCATCCTGATAAAAGTCCTTGATGTGTGTCAGGTCCGTTAAGAACATGACGACAAAGGGAACACATGGCCCCTCGACGTTCTGAAGTAGGGAGCGATAGCCCGAGAATCCACCGTTCGGCTCGTTGTATCGTAATAGCGCATCGAGGGCAGTTTTACGCCCGACATGAGCCCAAGTGAGGTGTAATCGTGTGAGGACTGTACTTGAAAGGCTTACGATGATGGCGCTCATCGAAGCAAAGTTGTTCATAGCCTTACATTTCTGATGGAAATCTGTAAGCGACAAACAAAATACACCCAAATCCGTCCAACACTTACCTCGGCAACCTTAATCCAAAACTCGATCGTGTCCGCACGTTTCCCTAACGCGTCGTTGCTAAGGACACTAACTTTGACCCAGGCTACAATTCGATCATGCGTGCTGCAAAATATGGACAAGTTCGTCTCTTCTTGTGGATGTTTACCTGGGTATCGGAGGCAATCCTGAGGGGTGACTTTGACATATCGCTTGGACTCGAGTAGTGTTAGTTGTTCCGCTATGTCGACGGGATCAAGTTTAAGGAGATCATTCTTGTGTGCTCGAGACTTTCGTGCTTTCTTCGGCGAGTTGGCGGTGGGTGAGACATTAGCGCTTGCAAAGGTCTTTTATATAAATCAGAAAAAAGCAAGGTTAAGAATTAAGCTCTGCCATACCAAGCGATTGATTGTCTTTACTAGAAGTCTAGCCATTGACGCAAGAGGTGGTACCGATATGCGTTGAAGAAATTCAGTCAATTTGGAGGCGATGTGGGGTTCGTGTTCCAATAGACGGTGGTCCTCAAGCCATAATGTGAATATCATGAGCACGCGCCGTTGTGTTGCAATTAAATAGCCTTTCCATTCCTCTAACTCCGCGGTTGCCAAATCTTTGGGGTGATCCATTAGATAGGTCTCAACCAGCATGTCAAATAGCACATCAGCCGATGTAAAAGAGCGAAATGTCATCAGGAATATGTTGCGGAAAAGTTGATCGTCTGCCATTTCTATTAAGGAGCGATCAATCAGTAAAACAAGGTACAAAAACATGGTAGGGAGTGAATGTTACTTTGCATGTCCGATCCCGATGCTTCATATGTCAACTTTTCCACGAGGGCGTTAAGAGTGCCGTAACGAACGTGACCATCTGCGTCCAGTTCGAGTTCGCTGGCATATGTCGGCTTTGGATGGTATGCTTGGATGGGTCTTGGAGTTTGGGGTTTATCCAGCGCTGAACCGGGTCTAAATCGTGAAGACTTTGTCCGCTTGAGTAGACCCTCTATCATAGCCCTGGGCCTTGAACTCGATGATTCAACTGACTCTTGGCTGCTACTTTGTGAATATGAAGGACGACTGGTCGACGGACGGTCATCTTCGCGCCGAGTAGTCATACTAGGGACTGGATAAGTGTCAGCTCGGCTGCGTGTCTGTAGTTGGTCTTCCTCAAGGGTAGACATGTAAGGGGTAGAGTTATATGTGTGGAAAGGAGTGGTGTAGGGAGGTGCGACAGATGCAGATGTACTGAGGTGGTCAGCGTGATGGTTGCTTTTTAGGCGATACGAAAGGTCTGGGTCTGAACGAGGGTGTATGTAATAATCAGGTGTTTCAGTGTATGACGGTGGTGAAGCTCCCCTTGAAGCTCCCTATAAATAGCCATTAGAAAGAAAGAAAAAGGGAGAAGAGACAGTTCTGAGCAGCCAACGCACATTATGCCTACGATGTTGTGATGCTGATGTGGTAGGTCCCACAACCTCGTATACGCGCTGTGTCGGGTCTGAAACGTACATCTTCTCAGCCTGATATTCGTAAATACGAAGTTCTTTCTGAGTAGCTTGAAGTTTGTCTGCCATGTCTTCTGATATTCTTTCGACAAAAGATTTGGGTATCCAACCGATTTCGGCATCGCTTCTCATTGCCGCCCACCAGCCGGTGTCTTCCTGTTTTACGAGGGCAAGGATCTCATTTTTTGTGAATGGTAGGTGATGGGGGTCGTCTGAGAAGAAATCGTGCATGCAGAGGACAAAACTCCTTGTCGGGGTTGCACTGCCTGTGTCGCCGCTAGCATTCGCGGATGAAGATGATGGGGAATTGGATTGTGGAGAGACACGAATTTCTGACTGATAAGTGAAAGGATCGATATAAAGACGCAAGGATTGTCGAGAGCTAACGTTGAGTGTGGATGAGCCTAAGGAGGCCATAGTCAGAGAGAGAGAGAGGAGAGGATGGACAAGGATGAGTCCCAAGTAGGAAATACGCAGACAAGTTTACACAGTCAGGGTTGTCATTTTCGAAGCCCATCATTACAATATTTATAATTATGTTTGCATAGCTCCACTCTTTTCCAGTCTTCCTCTCTTCCTCTGCTGTCCCTGAGTTCTCAACGCACTTGCCTTTCTCGCTAGTAGATACTGTAATTTCGAAATAATCTCAGAGGCTGTTACATGTCAGTATACGATCTCCACAAATAAACTTCAGCCTCAAGGCGTAGTACATTTTTGCTGCCAAAAATTATCTCGTACTATCAACAACAAATTTTTCGTTATGAACTGCAGTTCACCGTTCTCACCGGGTCACAGCGAATGCAGTATAGAGCCTTCTTGGACTATTAGAAATCGAGGATGCCAGTTGCTATTGGAACGGAACATAGTACAGTTGAAATCTAAGCGGAACCCCGAACGGTAAAAGGGTATGCTATGGACTTCTGATCCTCTTTAGGGGCGTTTCCGACACCAAGGTGACCATGACCACTTTGGGACTCGCCCAGAGATCAAGGAAAATCTTGGGTAAACTTGATGCTGTGTTGTTGGGACAGCACAGCGTCAACGAGAGCTCTGGCATGCTACTAGTCCTAGGATCAACACGTTAACGCAATTGGCATACGGTTGATAAAGTCATTTGTACTGCTGCATTAAGAGATGTAGTTTTGCAAACTTTGTTTAATTGGACAACATTCCTGTCGGGCAACTGTGATGTAGGCAAACATTGCCTCAAGGGGGCTTGTTTCAGTGGCAAATGTATAGCGTATCTGAAGGACACCCATATATACCAAACTCCTAACGGATAAGACAGCAGCCAAAACTTCGACCGCCTTGTAACTTAAGCCCTCTACGATGATCCTATCGGCTACAAGACATCTGCGGTTGGAACGTGGCGTGACGACGGTACAACGTATAAGCTGCAGCGTCGGAACGAGCGCTTTCGAACAGAGTGCCCAGTAGATGGTATCAGCGTGTAACGGCCCCACATGCAATAAACCCCAATACCGAAAGACGATGCTTGGAAATCTATACAAGAAAATGGGCAGTCAGCGTCCTAACTGGAACAACAATAATTGGTGGAGCTAAAGCGGTCTTAATTTTGACCTTGAGCACTGCAATTGCAAATGGCTGTGCTGGCGGGAGCTAAAACGCAGAAGATGTTGAGCAGCTTGAAATGACGACATGAAGTGTAAAACAAGTACGGCGCACAAAGCGCCGACAAGAGGAAAAAGTGACTAGCGATGTTTGACCGAGCAAACGAGTGGAAAAAATTGCCACAGCAGACGAAGAATAGTCTGAATCAAGTTTCACTGTCCATATAGACGATGAGCTGCGAAGTGAACTGAGGGACGACACATGCATCCTTTTCGTATCAACCACTCTCTCCGTGTATGATCACTCTGGACTGCCTTCCAGTACCCCGGACAAATTGTATGAGTAGCAGAGATGAAGGCCAAGTAGCCATGCACCATCCAAAAGACAGATCACCCAGAGACGCAGTGAAGCAACGCCCACACTCTGGGACAAGCTCTCCTGAGGATAATGCAATGTCAATTTAGGCGACAAGTCTGACTCTCCGCATTACCCCAGGACTGGATACATATCCAGGGAGGTCGAACGAAAGTTCAATAACACAGGAGCTGAACATCGGTTAAATGGGAAGCCCATTCCGAATACTTTCTGTTCCCATGGGCGTACATGTACGCATTCATGCCGAAAGATTGATAGCGACACATAAAGGGCACATAAAAGGCGTCACCCAATCCTCGCGACGGGTTTCAAACCCATACGAATGCTGCCTTCCCTCGACTCGAAAGTCAAGATCGTAAGACAAATGCAAACGAAAGGGCGAATTTCTGGTACACCGCTTAGCAGATTGCTGCTAGGTTCTGATAGAACCGATCTTGGAGGATTAAAATACTCAGACCTTGACCCGTTCGCAAAAGTAAGCTTTAGTAAAAGCTTTGTGCGTGGCGAACATCGCAGCCTTAAGCCTGCTGTGGTTCGAGCAGTACAGCACAAAGAGAAGGATTATGCTTATTGAACCACTATTTACCTTTGTTGAATTGAGTAGGGCTCCTAGGATCATACACTAAAAAGAAGTCACCTCGCGTCTAACATGGCATCTATTATTTCATCGAGAAATCGCGCATTGAGCCAATGGCACCACATATCACGTTCAATAACAACACAGTCATCCATTTCCTCATCAAAATCCCAACCAACGACACACTACAAAATCACACTTCGACGTTCCGCAATATCCCTCGGTGACAAAATCAAGGGCACGCTCAAAGCGCTGGGAATCCATAGACGCATGCAAACCGTTTACCATCGGCATTCACCGGAAACTGCTGGAAAGATTTTGGCGGTGAAGGAGCTGGTCGAGGTGCACAATGTGCCGGAATCTGAAGTAAAGACAAAACACGAACAGAGGCAGGAGAGGAAAGCGACACGGGGATACCAAGTACTGGGGAACAGGAAAGATGCGTTTATGGGAACTGGTGAGTGGTGAACTAGGTATTGAGGTGAGTGAATGTCAAGCACCCGTCATGGACCTTTGCTAATGAATGATCAACAAAGGTCGCTTGGCTTGCGAGGAGAATGACCGCTTTCCTACACCTTTTATCATAAAGAAATAGATTTATCCACTCTGGCATGCAATGCTCAAGAGTCGGCGGGGGGTTGTGGGCCGAGTTCAGTCTGTTTGAATCTATACCGACACAGCTGTAAGCATGGTTTCCCGACATAACAACTCCTCAAGAGATAGGGGGTATTGAATCAGTATCATTACAATCGCACTAGTCGACGATCCCTCAAAGCCCAGGAAAACCAACAAATACCAAATGTATACGTAGTAAGGATGATCATTGCCCAGAAGTCAGACGTATACATGGTCTGAATACTGAGATTGACAAGTCCAGTGGCTAAATTTGCCTGAGAATAAATGAGGATCTGCGATGATAGCTCTTCGTCTGAAACACACTTACACCTAGAAAAACAACTAAACTGTTTTTATTGAGTGCCTCTAATAATGGCGGTGGGTTGTTCCGCACTTGCTGCTGTTGACTGAGGTAGCCAGTAACACTGTTATCAGGAACTTTCAGTTTCGGTTTTGTAGAATATGATCGTGTGGGGTAGAACAGCATATCAAGCAAAAGATAGCCCAAGATGAAGCTCGTATTGAATGCGGCCACCCAGAAAACGTATGGTAGATTCACCTAGAGTAGCGTCAAATTAGACTTTATCACGAGAATGAACTTCATACCATCCTACGCGAAACGCCTTCGCCGCCGATCCTAGTAAGCCTCGAGAGTCCTAGAAGAACCCACCAAATAATAGCGTATGAGCACAGCTCGACAGCAGTGCTATCATTCTGGCGGGGTACAGCCAGCGTCATGAACTTTTCCTTAGTACTTCCGTTTCTACTGTGCGACGGGTTTTGGGCTTTTAAGCTTCGGCTGAAGTACTTGGGATATGGAGGAAGGACTATAGACCCGGCCGAGAGACCCAGAAGATGCACGGCTAGATAACCTGCAAGGGAGATTATCCCTTCTTTATTCGCGCTGACTAGCCCTGTTCGTGGAGCGTCCAAGACGAAGTCTTGTAATCCCAGGAGCGACAGTGACACCTGGTGGACTGTCAATTTTTGGATCAGCTTGATGCAGGAGAGAGAAAATGCAATGTAGAGGCACCTGAGGCAACTAAAATCCCAAGAAGAGCAAGTGGGATGCGCTTAATTGCGGGATGTAACATGACTTGTAGTACAGGTAGCAGCGCTAGAGTTATGAAAAAGTTCCAGTGAGCGCCATATTCTGATTCATGTTCCTGTCTAATGGTCAGTTATCACGCTAGTGTCTAGCTAGGAACAGAAAGGCTACGGGGTACTCAGTGCCTTTCACTAGAACAACGCGGACGAGACCTAAGAAGATGATAGGGAGAGATCTCCTCATGACGCCAAGTATCTTGGGGATAGCAGGTGCCGATAGATACGAAGGATTTTTCAGGAGGGGTATAGCAGATACTAGTCCTTGAGAAAACACAAAGGAACCAACACCGAGGTCCATCTTAAAACCAGCGTCAGGTCAAAATGTATTGTGAAATAATTGAATAACATTTTATGTACCAGTGACACACCGAACGTCTCGCATTTGGCAAGCTCGCGGGGAAATACGGGGAAATCGACGGCCAAGATAGCTAGAATAGTCATCAGCATCATGTGTGCCCTGTATATAGTGATAGACGGCAAGGGCGGGAGCTGTGGCAAGGATGGGAAGTAAGATTCTGGCTGTCGTGAGCTTGGAGACATTGGATTCGGGGAAGGTAATGGAGTCCCAGAGTGTTGGCGAGGCTGGAGAAGAATAAGACCAATCGGAACCAATAGAATAAGTGAGAGGGATAGAGGGGAGTTCGCAAATAACGTCATTGATAATAGAAGGGGTAAAACAAGAATCAGCCACGCTGTGAGGAAGTTAATTGTTTTTGACTGTGGCAATCGTGAAGCTAGTGCATGATATAAAGCAATTGAAAACTAAATGTGGTCAGCTTCAGATGAAGAATTTCGAACGGAAAGACGAACCAATGCGACCAGCGATATGAGATTGATATGGAGCACAGATGAGCCGGTCAATTCTGACACCCATTCTTCTTTCGCTTTCTTGTACTCGGACCCCATTACATGAATTAACTGACGACAGGAGAACTCAGAACGGCAAGAACACGAATGTCGAAATTGCAAACACGTGATGGATATTTAAGCGCTCAACATCAAAAGTGTAGGCGCAGCATCGTATCACACTTCAAAGCACCACTGTCTACGTGTTCCAGGAACTGCTCAATGCATTCAATCAAATTTGTGATAGCGATGAGTCAGGAAGGTTCATATTTCTACCTGACGCGCCTCTCAGAGTCATCTGTCCCTACCTCCCCCGACAGTTCTGGCAACGAGCACTTGCAAGACCATCTGAAACGAGTCCTGTAATACACCGCATAGGGAGAGTTCCATCGCTGCCATGACGTTTCCGTCAAGACTTCATCTGAGACATGTCTACTGCAACGACTGTCTTGCTCCATGTCTTCCCCCGAAATTGTAGTGATGACAAAGTTTCTCAAGTGCGGAACTACTGCGCACAGGTCGTGAAACTGCCAAAACTCGAATATCAGTATCACTTGTTTACGTGGGTCCAGCTCTCTGTGAAACTGTATGGCACGCTTTCAGAGGTGTCCTACTCTTTTCGAACCTACGAAGTCTGGGTCCTCATACTTTGACACCCTGAAATTAATGTCGCTGATTGATGACTTTCCGAAAAACTGGTTATCTTCGATGTTTTCGACTTTTGTGCTCAATATTCAAATCTCACTTTCTCCGGCCCTCGACATTCTTCTACACAGAAAGCAAAAAGAAGCAGCTGTTGCAGCACTGCCTAGCTGGCAGGCTCTCTCCGGGCTCGTATCAAATTTAGCTGCTCTTTCATACGGTTCACTTTCATTACGATATCACGCCGTCGGATATCGCGATTTCCACTCTTATTAGGATCCGATTCTCCATTCTTTGGCGCTAGCAAGAATGAAACCGTGTTGGATTCCATGCCAAACGTCAATCAAGTTGTTCCTTCGTCGTAGTTAACCTACAAAGTTTGGCCATCGGTTTTTGTAGCATGAAGAGAGATTTGCGACAACTTCAGCTCTTCTAAAAGTATTTGCATTGGATAAGATGCTTGTGAACGTCCTCCCCTACAGTAAATCGAATCCAACATCGACAGCTCTGCTTCTTGCAATCGCCACGACTCGGAACTTTTCGAAGCTCACCGGAGTCCTCGCTGACACGGGCCTACAAAAGAGGCCGTGATCCGTTCAAAAAGATGTGAAGCAAGAACACGAATGTCGAAATTGCAAACACGTGATGGATATTTAAGCGCTCAACGTCAAAAGTGTAGGCGCAGCATCGTATCACACTTCAAAGCACCGCTGTGTACGTGTTCCAGGAACTGCTCAATGCATTTTCAATCAAATTTGTGGTAGCGATGAGTCAGGAACACTCTAGTGATAATTCGAAGGTTCATGACGCGCCTCTCAGAGTCACCTGTCCCTATCCCCCGACAGTTCTGGCAACTAGCACTTGCAAGACCATCTGAAACGAGTCCTGTAATACACCGCACAGGGAGAGTTTCATCGCTGCCATGACGTTTCCGTCAAGACTTTATCTGAGACATGTCCACTGTAACGACTGTCTTGCTCCATGTCTTCCCCCGAAATTGTAGTGATGACAAAGTCTGTCAAGTGCGGAACTACTGCGCACAGGCCGTGGAACTGCCAAAATTCGAATATCAGTATCATTTGTTTGTGTGGGTCCAGCTCTCTGTGAAGCCGCATGGCATGCTTTCAGAGGTGTCCTACTCTTTTTGAACCTACGAATTCTGGGTCCTCATACTTTTGACACCCTGAAATTAATGTCGCAGACTGATGACCTTCCGAAAAACTGGTTATCTTCGATGTTTTCGACTTTTGTGCTCAATACTCAAATCTCACTTTCTCCGGCCCTCGACATTCTTCTACACAGAAAGCAAAAAGAAGCAGCTGTTGCAGCACTGCCTAGCTGGCAGGCTCTCTCCGAGCTCGTATCGAATTTAGCTGCTCTTTCATACGGTTCACTTTCATTACGATATCACGCCGTCGGATATCGCGATTTTCACTCTTCTTAGGATCCGATTCTCCATTTTTTGGCGCTGGCAGGAATAATCAAGTTGTTCCTTCGTCGTAGTTAACCTACAAAGTTTGGCCATCGATTTTTGTAGCATGAAGAGAAATTTGCGACAACTTCAGCTCTTCTAAAAGCATTCGCATTGGATAAGATCCTTGTGAACGTCCTCCCCTACAGTAAATCGAATCCAACATCGACAGCTCTGCTTCTTGCAATCGCCACGACTCGAAACTTTTCGAAGCTCACCGGAGTCCTCGCTGACACGGGCCTACAAAAGAGGCCGTGATCCGTTCAAAAAGATGTGAAAATGTTTATTGGAAACACTTCCACTGTCAGAGGAATATTCTTTGTAAATTACATTTATATAATGTTACGTGTGCAGTATGGAAGAAAGTGCAATGTATACGGGTCTAATTATACAAGGCCAAATATGTACACACTATGACAACATTCACGTTTTACCTGATCTTTGTTAAGCAAAAGAAGCTTTGCCATGAACTGGCTTTAAGCCTCTTCTTTCTCCGCCATCACGACACGCCCTTGAAATAACGCACACTCAGGTAAGTGCCGTCGTCTTAGAACGCGCTGTCATCACCAATGTCATTTGCCAAGATGACCACCGCCGCAACAGGGCCTGCCGCCCTAGATGATAACGAAGAATCTGTAGGTCTGGAACCTCCAGTCACTTTTGAAACTACGGGCGTCCCGCCAGAAATATGGCTTAGAATATTCGCATATCTATCGGCAGCTGAGCTCCGAGCATCATCCACGGCGTGCTCATCGTTTCGTTGGCTTGCACAGCCATTGCTGTTCACCGTCCTCGATGTGTCCCCATTTTTCCTCGCTTATAATGTGGATTACCACATTCGACGTCCACGCCGATATCTTGAAAGGACTATTGAGCGGCTTAAGTTCTACCGCTTACCCCACATCGCTTCAGCCGTCAGATACGCCTGGATTTCACCCTACTCCCGGAAAGGCTGCCCTTCACGTAACCCCAAAGACCACTTGGATCCTAATCTAATTATCAACGAAGTTCTTGCAACTCTTCCACATTTCCCTAATTTATGTAAAATGTCTTGGCACTGTATCGATATATCTACAGAATGGTGGGACATCATCCGCAAACTTCCCATCACCAGCATTTGGCTCAATTCTTGTACTATTGATGGCGTCCATTCTACACGATTACCAATCAGACGCTTGGATCTTGATCAATGGGCTTGGGAAGGCGAAATTACCAATCATGTCTCTATTCATGAAGAATACTCGTCTGGTGTATCTCAAAATGCCCTCACTGTCACGCTGCATTCAGAACATATAGAATACATATCCGTTCCCAGGATGGAAACTTGCACCCGCCTACTCTCTACAATCGCCGACATGGACATCTGTACCTCACTTCGTGTCTTGCACATACCTTTCCTTGCTATGTCCTCTCCCAATTTCATTTCGGCACTTATTCAATGCCCTTACCTTGAGGAACTCCGAATTTTCAACCCAACAGACAAGGAACACAACGAAATAACTATGGAGTATCTCCCGCCCACTGCTCTACACCACTTATCTGTCTACGAGGGGCCATATACATATCTCCAAACGTTTGGTATGGGTCGCCCCCTCAAGAAGGCCTCAGTATGGGGTCAAGCCGAGTCTCCTGCACATTGTGACCCCCGCCGACTTGTGCAAACCCTACATCAAGTCTCTCTATTTAATTCGACACTTGAGTCCTTGTATATTTCGGTTGCATATATTACGGCCGAACTGTTTGGTGTCATTTCCAACTTCTATCAACTCAAGAACCTGGAGATCTCCTCCGTCGACAGTCCTACCAGCGAAGGCACCACGGCTGAGCTACATCACCGTTCATCCAGCTCATTGATTACAGTCGGTCTATCTTATCACACTTCTTTGATCTGCCCACTCAACGGTGACAGTTACTTTACGTTACTCTCAGGGACGTGCGACTTCCTATAGCCATCGAAAGCCTGCGCATTTCTACCAAGCTGAACCACGGCAATTTGGACAAGTTAACACAAGAACAGGAAGCTTCTAGAGCTTTGGAGTTTGTCGCCAATAAGTATTCATTATTACAACGCGTTGAGATTGGCTACGGGACATACTGGACTGGTACTTACACCATTCGCTGGAGTCGGCACGATGTCGGCTGTGGGGCAGAGGCATTGGGGAACTTGGAATTCAATGAACGGCGAAGGACCATTGTTTTACCTGATTCACAACAGGTACCTGAGAGTAGGTGGGTTGGAGGTAAGATAGGACAGAGAGGGATTTCGCTGGTTGCATGGCTGCGTTACCTTTACTATAAATACTTTTAGTAGTCACGTGTATGTAATTAGCACTCGCTATGACGTCGATGGCAATGCCAACAACGCCTCAGTCGTTCTTCTATGTTCCCTAGACTTGCTTCTCTCCAGCTTTGTTCATGGCGAGGATGCTATCATTCACGACTCAAGAGTGCTCAAGCCCAAAGATTTTTATCGCATCAACAGCCTACAGATAACATCAATATCACTCACTCACAATTCCTTGCAGAGGCGTCGAGTTCTGCCAACTGGAAGCAAAAAATGGGGTCGAACGGTGCATCACCTGATTTTGATGATATACCAGAGGGAAAAAGTTTGTGTCCAAGTTGGGAACTGGTTTCATACACTAACGAGCTCCAGGCAAATTGTTACCAACCTCCTCACACTTATTCAAACTAGTGCTGTCTCTGGACAAATTAAGGGGCGCCCGCAATGGCACATCTAATAGCAAATCTAAATCTACACCGCCGACGGTTATCCTCCTTCACCCATCACAACCTCTGTCCCACGTTGCCCGGTTGATTCTCCCGTCGATCCGACCGCAAACACCTGAAATCTCATTCCAAAGTGTTTTTAATAGCGGCCGTACCTACCGATGGTCGGACTCAACAGACGTTGGCGATTTCATCAAGAACGCGGCTCATTCTTCCCAGTTCTCCATATGCTTCACTTATGATTCCCCACCTGACCACCGTGAATCTCTCACATCAGAAGGAACTGCAGAGGTAGGAGAGACTAACGAGGACAGGACGGATGAGGGAGAGCATGAGACCATCATCGATGTCGAAATTCCAACCTTTGCGGATCGTACTCGGTTTCTTCGCCGGCGTTTGAATGATATTGAGAAGCAACTCCATTCCATGGAGAAATTGAAGATGGAGTGTGACCACGAGGCTCATAGGGGCGCCAAAAGAGTGGCCATCGGTGGGTTTGGCATGTTGCTCGTATATTGGGGCGCAGTAGCGAGGCTAACCTTTTGGGATTTTGGCTGGTGAGTTTCGGGCGGTTTCGTTCAGCCCCAAACCCTCGCACTGTATTGTCCTTGTGACTGAACGTTTAATATTGATCCTCCGTAGGGATGTCATGGAGCCAATCACGTATTTATCTGGCTTGTCTACTGTGATATGCGGCTATCTCTGGTAGTTATCTTTCGCTTGTCCACTGCTTGTTCTCGTTTTTGACTTGATACAGGTTCCTATATCAAGGTCGCGAGGTGTCATACTCTTCGGTCTTGGACCGATCAATATCGACACGCCGTCAGGCTCTGTACAAAGCACGTGGATTAGACATTGAACAGTGGATGGAGTTGAAGGGCGAAGCGCGTAGTCTCAAAAAGGAAATTTCCTATATCGCCGCAGATTACGATGTGGATGGTGAGGCGAAGACTAGAGAGAAAGATCAGGAAAATCAGGAAGCCAGGAACGAACGCAATTTAGAATAAATTTCATTTTAAGGTCTATAAGTAGATTAAATGCCTGCGTATATCTGATACAAAATGAATCCTCCGCGAGCGAATCTATGAAATGAGCCAAAATGCTGACGCGAGGCTACCTACCTTAGTATCTTGAATTGATGTTGCCTCAACGAGATATAAGATATTGCCCAGGGTCATGACAATAAGATCAGATGTCGGTTCACAACATATGCAAATTATTTCAAGCTCGGTGATCCTTGGCCCTCTTGAGCAGAACGACGTTCAGAGTCAAGAAGACTTGTCTCGCAAACTCTAATGCCTCCGTGGAACGCCTCGAGGGCCAAGGCACGAGACCCAAATTGAATTTCTGATCTTTTGTTCTTGCTAACCGTTGGGTCAGGTACAACTTCGGTAGTTTGCCGTTCTTGTAGCCTTCCTTTTCTCCTAATCACCCCTAATTCATCCTTTTTGTTGCTGTTCAGGTTATCAGTGCAGCGTCTCCGAACCCTTCAGCAAAAAAAGGAGGCTCAAGCAAAGGCTTCTCGACGCGAGATTGCGACTCTTCTCGAGCGGGGAAAGGTTGAAACCTCTCGAATCAAAGTGGAATCACGTACGCACGTCATTATGCCCCTTATTGAATGAAAAGCAGGGTCACTGACGGGGGCTCGGTGTTGCTTAGTGATTAATGAAGACATTCATGTAGAATTGCTTGAGATTCTCGAACTCTATTGCGAACTTTTACTAGCGCGCTTCGGGCTCGTTGACCAGAAGTGAGTCGCAGATATCTACACCCTCGCAAATGCGTTACAGAAGTGTACGTTCAGTGTCCGAGAGCCAGACATAGGTAAGTAACTCACTTTGACTCCTCCACCGGCCAAGTCATAATTACCGTGCCCCACAGCTATTCGAGAAGGCGTGTGCAGCATCATTTATGCCGCCCCACGGACTGAACTTAAAGGTCGTTCTCGCAAACTTTCGGTTGGATCTTCTTTGGGCAACTATTAATATACTTTCGCCCTTTTAGAGCTTCATATTCTGCGAGATATTCTCATGCACAAATATGGACGTGATTTTTCCCTGGCGGTGATGGAGAACCGTGACAGCTGCGTCAGCGAGCGCGTAAGTTTATGATCTGTTGTTTTTTTTTTGTTCTTGTGATCTGACATCGAACGTTTGACTTGTCCTTTGTTGACTTCCAAAGGTCATGCGGAAACTGAATGTTTCCACACCCTCTGCAGAGCTTGTCGATGCATATCTCCACGAAATAGCAAAAGGATATAGCGTGGATTGGTCGCCTACTACGAGTACCGATCAGAATACCGCTGGAGATGTGGTAAAGGTTAGTTACCTCAAGGCTTGCGTCGAGCCGTTATCATGAATGATATCCATTTGGCAATATGATACTTACAGCCTTCATTCTGCTTATCTCTGTAGGATACGGATCTTGACACTGAAGGAAAAGGTGAGGATGCTGAACAGGAAACAGCTGCCCAGAAATCGGACACGTCATCTTCCAAAGCCGAGGTGAAACCTGGGCCACCGACCGAAGACCCTCAAGGAAAGGATGAAGCAGTCAAACCGCCTCCATATACGTCTTCGAAGGCTGCAAAAACGCCACCTTCCAACTCCGAATCCAAGGAGGATGACTTCGACGCGCTCTCGAAGCGGTTTGCAGCTCTAAAGAAGCGCTAGGTGACTAACTCATAGAGCTGGTGGCTGGCTTTTTGGGCATGGAATAGTCCCTACTATACCATGGTCTACCTTGGGTATTGTCACACAATTACAGGGTTTAGCAGCCTCGTTGCAGAAAAGCAAGGTTTTTTACCAGATGCCCACAGGTTGGTCCAATCAAATGACTCTCCGCTCTTGCGATCCGTGGTGTCAGGATTCGGACCAGTCGGATTGAGCATGACAAAGAGATTTTCTTTCTTCAGCTCATTCATCTCATGTGGCAGTTGTCATTATATGATATGGTTGTCCGCTCTCAACGGTCAACAGTGGGCGCTATCATTTCCTGGCTGCAGACTTCGTGCTCGGTTAGCCGCCTCGCTGTCTTACACGCGCCCAAAATGCTGCTTCTCATCGGAACTTTCGGATAATTTCGCTGTAGTGCTCGAGACGAAGATCTTCGGCAAAATACTACTGTATCTCAGGTTCAGGCGATCATCATCAAGATTTTGAGGCTAGAGCCTTGGCGTCGGCTAAAAATGTGAGGGGAATATTTTTTTTCTAATCGGAAATGCTTCTTTTCGCCAACCGGGGCATTGTGATTATTACCATGCCTACATTGAAAACATGAAGGACTCGTGAGGGAAATGTCCATGGAGATTAAAGAGCCCGTATATCTAAGAACCAATAATGGTTCTTGCGCTGCACCCAGATCCCACCTACGATGGGAGGAGGCAGAAGGGCAGCATGATTAAGTGGCGCCACTTCGAGGTGTAGACTGACTGCCGTCTGGCTAAGTCCAATGTCTGGGATATTTTGACGTGTGTAAGGGAGAACGCCGCGCGCAGAATATACCTAAATCTAACCATCGACGAGTGCTAACTCCGGACGGATGGACATGTTGCCACGAGTTGTCGATCGTGGTGTCTTGGGACCAGCGCATATTACTACCGCCGCCGCCAGAAGGATTGTAACGGACGTCATTCATGCTCTGAGCGGATATATCGGTGCGGTGAAGTGTAAGGGTGCAGAACGATTTTGGCGACTATAAATTTGCTGCCGAATCGTCATCGGACAACTATTGCGAATTTGGCAGCCACAAGGGCTGGATACAAAGGGTTACATGCCAGCAAGCGAATAATCTCAAATTTATCAAGGCAAATTGATTTTAGCACAGTTGTTAGACTGGGAAAGAGATGTGACCCTCATTACGAGTGAGGACTGTAATGATTGGCCTGGCTCAATACTAGGAGAAAAGTATAGCTAGTCGGGTGTGGGTGAAAGATCCGACGAAAGAATTCAATGTACAAAAATTAGACTGGGACTAAGTTAGTAGACATTTCGAATGACACGGAAATCTCAGGCGAACAAGTCTACAAAATGGTATTATTGGGTCAGTACGTACAGCGGCCAGTGGAAGTATAGTTGATGGCCGGTCAGAGTAAATTCCGCTTTTCTGCATCCAGGAACCAGGCTATGCAGTGAATCAACAAACTATACTGCGTTTGCGTGACCAGAAGAGGGGAGTATCACGTGTAGCGTGACCAGGAACCTAAGATCGATCGGGGGCCACGTGCTAGAATTGCCGTCGGACAAGGTCGATGATATCCGCCGCTGCTGCTATCGGAGTTGTCTATATATAAGGAGATTCCGGCTTTGCTCAAGAAAGTGGTGAGCTTTCACGCGGTCTTCCAATCAGCCACTCGTATGCTTTAATCCAAATGTCCCATTCTCATCGTTCTCTTAATCCTCAGGATGTCGACAGCGACATGGACGACAGCGATATCAACTCTGTCTCCTCTTCAATGAAAATCTTCAGCCCACCACCTAGTGTCGGTGAAAGCTCCCAGACTTCTCATGATATCTCTATGCGGTCCGGCTCACCAGCACCCTCCGTCTGGTCCGTAACAAGCTCTCTTCGTGCCCAAGCATTCAAGCAAGAATTCGGCCGAGGCATAAACAATTACTCCGAAGTTTATCGCTTACCCGCAGACGATGAGGAGCTCGATAGACTTGGTACGTTACAATGATATTAATTTTTCTGACCTTCGTAAATTAAGACCTTCGTCAATCAGATAAACAGCACTTCATGTTCAAGGAAGTCATGGGCAATTATCCCCAGCCCATGGCCGAAGTGATGGCAGACGATGTGCCAGGAGAGACAAAGGCCTGTCTAGACCTTGGCTGTGGTAGCGGAAGTTGGTAGGTCGCCGTGCATGTCTTGTCGCGCCACACTTTGTTGATGGGCTCTCAGGATCCTTGACGCGGCCCTTGACTTCCCCAACTCTCAAGCTGTTGCCGTGGACCTTGTCCCAATGCAAGCTTCGTAAGTGCCCCCATCTTGGTGCTTTGATAGCCCGAATTTTTTGCTCATATCCTAGTGAAAGATTAATGCCTCCGAATTTACGGTACAAGTTTTGTTATTCAGGTACGACGTGCCACTCACCGTTTGACGTTTGTCATTTCTGCAGGAGCGAGGTAGACGACATCAATCTAGGCTTGGAGCATTTTTACGGAGATTTTAACGTTGTCCACTCTCAGCTTATTGCTTCTGGTGTATGTTGACATCCTTTCACCCCTAGTCTGGACCCTCATTGCAAACATCTTACAGATCAGGGATTTCCACGGGCTTATTGATCACATAAGTCGCGTCCTACGGCCCGGAGGCCTAATCATCATCGTTGAGTGGGACTTCCACGCTCATGATGTAAACCATCAAAGAATCGAAGTCGGCACCCATGAGCTCAAAGGGCCGTGGTGGCCACGTTGGCTGGCATTTGCCCAGATTGCTATCCGAAACTCGGGTGGATCCGTTGAAGCCTCAGACAACATCGCATCATGGATATCCGAGAATCCCTTCTTTGAGGACGTAGTGTCAGAATCACATTGGATTCCTACTTCCCACTGGGTACGCAATAACGAATTTCTACGGCGTATCGGGTCCACCATGCGGGATGATATCTTGGCAAGTCTCTCTCATATACTGAGGTTAATGAATTTATCATTTAACTTTCCAAAATAGGCTTTCTTGGAATCTGGGAGACCCTTGCTGCTAGGCTCTGGCGTTCCAGAAGCCTTGGTTGACGAGCTGCAACGCAACGCCACCGCCGAACTAAAAAATGCGGCAGAGGAGCAGTGGATTCTTATCCGGCGTGTCTATGCCCGCAAAAAACATCTTCCGCATCCAGACCCTTAAGATATTCCCATATCTTCTTGAGGAACTATTCTACTGGGCAGCGCTATTCTAATTCTGAGCATGCATATTTTATCCTGATTGCCATCGTCATATGTACATATCTCCTAATAGTCACATTTACATCGCATTTAGTTATCCGCAAGATTTTTCTTACTCCACAATATGCTTTTAGCAATTTCAAATTTGTGATTAGTTTTATTCGCTACTAAGAAGGGATCGAGACTTGGCCTAGTATAACAGCTAATTAACTAATTCGAACGACGGCAATAATTAAAATGAGGTATCATGAATGAATGTTAAAGCGGTGCACGCGCATATTAATACACAAGCTAAATCCAACTTAGCTGACGTATCCTGGAGGTGGGCGGTCTCTTTCCGAACTGACATCGGAGCTAAAATGTATGTCCGATACTGACATGCCTTCGTCTGTCGATTCTGGAGGACGGTGGGAATTGCTATAATACGGCGGAACTGGTAAAGGTCGGGAAGTTACTCGAGAAGGTGTATAAGTGTACTCCGTGGTACCGGACACAGGTACTCCATAATTATCTGGTGACCGTTGGTTGGTGGTTTGAGGCGCGGAGTTTGGGCCTGTGATATGGTCGAGTGCATATCCATAGCTTTCACTACTTGGGGGTGGATGCTGGTACGGGTCGGTCTCTTCCGAATTGGTGGTGACGCTCCCTGGCCCTGATACGGAAACACCCTCACTTGAATCGAAGTGTTCGCCTTCTCGGTAGTAGGCTGGAGCGCCGGTCAACTGTCTGGTAGAAGAGCTTTCGGAGTGGACCTCCGAATCCAGGTCATAGACACGACGGCCACGTGGGGTACTGCGTTTAGTGACTATTGGTGCAGATGGCCTCTTTATAGAGGAGAAGCTGAAAGTACGCTGGGACCGTATTGGGACGACCTTGTGAGGGCCATTTTTTGGCTTTGTGAATGTCAATATCTGCGTAGGGATGCGCTTCCGAGTGCCGTCCGCCTGCACCAAATTATAACGATACCATATGAACATCCCAAGAAATAGTAGGAATACAAAACCTAGGACAGGTCCGAGAATGACTCCGAGGTTGACTGGTTTCTTAGATCTTTTCGAAATGCTTCAGGACAAATACGAATGGAAAGTTATTGCTACTTTGAACTTACGGGGCAGTAGTAGGTACATTAGTCCCGAAATCCCGCTGAAAGGTCGTTAATGAGTTTATGTTTAGGCCAGAACCCAAGTTGGTCATGGTAAGATGGTGAGGTGACGTTGGATCCAGACCGGCGCTGAAGAACAGTAGGGTGTCTGGGTTGACATACGGCGACGTCGCATTTAATGTTTTCGAGGACCCGTCTAAGGACTAAAGCAACCATTGTATTGAGCTTGGCGTTCGGATGACCGAAATGTTTAGGCCCACTTACCACAGAATACAGCCCAGTGTCCGAGTTTGTAAGACCCTTGACAACTATTGCAGTCGCGTCAGTAAACGTGAAAACCATGCTGGCACCGTTTTCGGTTGTTTTTCGGAAAGGCGCCGAGACGGTTGTATTAGGGACACCAACTTGCAGTCCATTTGACCATGTACCAGAGTAAACCAAGGACTGTGTGTTGGTGGTAGCGTCAAGGAAAAAGGGTGATGGAAAGACGTCACTGATCGGACAAGACGTTGATAATTCAGCGGGTCATCAAAAGGAACAGACGGGAACGTACTTGTCACGCAAAGGAGTGGAAACGATCGCGCTGTCGAAAGCTAAAGCTTGTGAAGCATTAGATGGTTGGGCACGTAATGTCACTGTTAGACAGGGTTAGAACTGTCTAAATGATATGGCGCCGACGGCGAACCAGAATGTGGACCATTAGGTAGGTCGTATTTCGAATATATTAGTGAGTCGGATGGAAAGAGCGTGTTTATAGTTGTTGGTCGACCGTTATCAATCGAGACGTCGAATGAAGTACAATTAGAAAAGCCATACAACGCAATGCCAGTCCCTACAGGGATAAGCATTGTTATTTTACGATCGAAAGGCCAGTTGTAAGTGTGGACACACCGTTGAATTCAAGAGTAACACTGGCATTCGACGCGGAAGTAATGTGAAACGAATCACCCTCAGCAATTTGACCTGGAACGCTGTTAAATTGCGACTTCGTATACCATGTCCTCCATCCATTAGATGTATCTGGACCATTGCCTACGAAGATTAGAGAATATAACTAGTGAAAATAGAGCTGCTGACTGTGAGGACTGTAGGACAGGCAGGGACTTGCGTCGTCTATTGTGAAATTCCAGAGGTTCATGTTGAGGAGAAAGTGGGCATGCTCGCCTCTTACAAAGTAGCGACACTAGGTAACCGGTGCCAATAAATATTATTTTTATTACTTATTTTAGGCCATCAAAAAAGGGCGTGATCGGGCGCTGTCTTGGGTGGGGGATGGTGGCTGTGTACTGCTTTTAGGCTAATCCTCATAACTATGGATATAGATAAACAGAAAGAACTCATTCACAAAATACTTCATCCAGACCCAGCTGACGCCGAGCCTTTACTTCGCGATCTGGGACTTGGCGGATTTCCGACCAAAGAAGCTGTTTTCAAGGAGCTGGAAGAAAAGTTCTTGCTGCCTAAACCCACTTTACCAAAGAGCTGGTTGCCAAAATATCAAGTGTGCGGCGACCGACCGCTGTTCCTGGGACAATTATCTAACAACATTACACTAGTCACTGGGATACTGAACTATCTATCCCATCCTTGCTATCACATGAACCCTCTCCACCTCCAACGAAATTGGCATTCGTGCGCTCCGGACTCGATGGTAAAATAACAGGATATCAAGAAGTATGCCTTTATCTTACTTCGCCTTATGACGATCTACACGGAACTCCTTCCTCGCATTAGATCCCGAACCCAAGGAGACCATCAGGTTCCACGTCAATGTCTTTAGATCGCGCGCCCGCACCCGCAAGTGCCTTTGTACGAGGCAAAAGCGGGCATGTCCCTTTTTGGCCTGGTGGCATGGAAGATCCGCTCATTGGGCCAAGCAACTCAAAATCTAAAGCCGGTCTCAGAACAATAGCTCCTGGGATGAGTCGAGGCTTGCGGCTTCCAGGAGAAGAGACTGAGCCCCAGGAGGTGGATTCCTTTCTTGACTTGGACAACCATGAGATGAAAGACAAAACGGTACAACTCTCATTTAAGATTGCTGAAACCTTACCGATTGCTCATGTAGGACACCATCGATCATGTTGACGTTGCTGAAACAGAAGATGAATTGCTGGTCGGAACGTCTGAGATCGACGACCTTTTGCCCACAACCGTGAGCTATAATGCGACGTGTAAAACTCACGTTTGTTGAATCTGAGGGCATCGCAGGCGGATCACTTGAAACCGATCAAATCTCGTCGGACACTGAAGCGTACGAATGTCCGAAAGCGAGATTGGGCGCATGTTATCAACATCAATGCACCTATGACTGATTTCCATAAACTTGTGCCCCAGATGGCTCATACGGTCAGCTACCGAAGTTTTTGAATGCCTATTGTATTGACTCTCGTGCCAGTACCCCTTCGAACTTGACACCTTTCAAAAACATGCGGTATACCACCTGGAGAAAGGTGACTCTGTCTTTGTTGCAGCTCATACTTCGGCTGGAAAAACAGTCGTTGCCGAGTACGCCATGGCTCTCGCAGAAAAACATATGACGCGGTACGGTTCAAGGCTTTCTGAGTGCATTGCTTGCGTTGAACGTAAGACAGAGCAATATATACGTCCCCTATAAAGGCTCTCTCAAATCAGAAGTTCAGAGACTTCAAACAAACTTTTTCCTCATCCACAGTTGGAATCCTGACAGGCGATGTGCAAATAAACCCCGAAGCTAGCTGTCTCATTATGACGACGGAAATTCTGCGAAGTATGTTATACAAAGGAGCCGATCTCATTCGTGACGTAGAGTTTGTCATTTTCGATGAAGTGCATTATGTGAACGATGTAGAGGTAGGATCGCCGCACTCACATTCGAGTCCAGCTGACTCTAACAGCGAGGTGTCGTCTGGGAAGAGGTCATTATCATGCTACCTGACCACGTAAACATCATTCTTTTGTCAGCCACTGTTCCAAATACGAAGGAGTTTGCTGATTGGGTTGGGTATGCGATTTTACGGGCTCGTTCTTTATCTTGGCTGATCAACATTCGCAGACGCACTAAGAAAAAAGATATCTATGTTATCTCTACCGCACAGCGACCTGTACCCCTGGAACATTTTCTATATGCAGGACGAGAACTATATAAGATTGTGGATGCGAAACGGAACTTCATTGGTCAGGGGTATGTACTCTTCTGTAATCTACCTCCCCCATCCGACTAACTTCACACTTAGTTACAGAGATGCCGGTGAGGCGTTAAAAAGAAAGCAAGACAAAGAAAGGCAAGCTGCGGGTTTGCCACCCGTCCAGCGGGTAGGAGCTAGAGGGTCAGCTCCAGCCCAGCGAGGACGCGGCGGTGGCCCCCCTCAGCGAGGGCGTGGGGGAGGTGCCGCCGGAGCCCCACGGAACAATTTTGCCACCGTCGACAAGAATCTATACGTCCATCTAGTCGGCCATCTTCGAAAAAATTCCCTCCTTCCAGTTGTAGTCTTCACGCTATCAAAGAAGCGCTGCGAAGAGAACGCGGCCACATTGACGAATGTGGATCTGTGCACATCCGCGGAAAAAAGCGAGATTCATGTCGCAATTGAAAAAGCCCTCTCACGACTACAGGGTCGGCCTTTTTCTTCCTTTGTAATGTCCTATAAAATTAACTTGTTTTCTCGTAGGCTCTGATAAGAAGCTGCCACAAATCGGACGCATGCGCGATCTGTTGAGCCGAGGGATAGGGGTTCATCACGGTGGGCTTTTGCCGCTTGTCAAAGAAGTCAGCCCCCGAAAATAAATGTTCATCACGACGGCTGATGTCCTGCTTGATGTTAGGTAGTTGAGATTCTTTTCGCCCGTGGATTGGTAAAGGTCCTTTTTGCCACGGAGACATTTGCAATGGTCCGAACATCTCGACAATTTTCAACCCCACATTGTCATCTGACCATTACGATAGGGTGTCAACATGCCAGCCAAATGTGTGGTTTTCTCTGGGATAAAAAAACATGACGGCCGTAACTTCCGGCCCATCGCCCCTGGCGAATATACTCAAATGGCCGGGCGTGCAGGTCGTCGAGGGTTGGACGTCACTGGGACTGTCATTATAGTGGCCACAGACCCATTGCCCGAGGTGCATACATTTCATCTGTACATCTCGATTCCCTCTTGATTATCTTATCGATAGCCGCCCGTGCTGCACACTATGATACTCGGTACACCAGGGAAACTGTCATCGCAATTTCGGCTGACATATAACATGATTCTAAATCTTCTTCGTGTGGAAGCTCTCAAAGTGGAAGAAATGATCAAACGAAGTTTTTCGGAGAACGCTTCCCAGCGATTGTTGCCGCAGCAGCAGAAGGAAGTTGCTGAGGTAAGATCATGATCCTAGAGATGGTGGCGTAAAGAACCAATCTGATATCGGTCTTAAGAATGAAAAACTTCTCTCAAGCCTGGGTAAACTCGAATGTGACACTTGCGCGCCTGATATCGGCAGCTTCTACGATGATTCCACTGATATCGTGGAACTGAATCACAGGCTACTGTCCTTGGCCGTGACTCGTCCACAAGGTATCAAATCTATGTCAAGTGGCCGCGTGATCATCTTGCGTGACGGGGTAATTAGGCGCCTTTTCCTTCTAGAGAAAGACTGCTAACCTGAAACTTTTGTGTTAGCACTTCCAAACGCATGCCGTCGCCATACTCCTTAAACCCGCCCCATCACAAACTCTAGAACGAGTCTCGCCAACAAAAGTTCAAGCCTATTATGTCTTAGCGTTGGTTAGCCCAGAGACAAAGAGTGGGGAACATGGTGAACTGTTTGTTTTCTTCCATAGGTAGCGATTAATCACCGTATTATCGTTAGATGTTGACATTCAAGCCATACCACCTCGATGGCCCCCTAACCCTTCTTCCCTGGTTGTGGAAAATGCTGAATACGATTTACGCGTAATTCCGCTCACAAGCGTATCTATGGTGACTGATAGGTCGATCAAGGCAAGTAAAGACTTGGCTCGATAGCGAATACTGTCTCAGGTTCCTAGCAGGTCGATCCAAATGCTATAGTTGAACGGCATCTGGTGACACCTATGCGAGAGGGAATCGCCGCTTTGCAACAACTTGTCGATGAGTGGCAAAAATTGAGGACGGTGCCTGAAATTGAATGGAATCGCATGCGAGCTTTAGAGTTTCAGGAACTTCTTCAACAGAAAGGAGATATAATGCGGAGGCTTTCGCAGCGGCACTGTACGACTTGTGATAGTTTCGACCTTCATGTGAGTGAAGCCACCCCCCAAGCTCACCAATAGCACTCAGAGATTCTCATTCTACAGTATACTTTGATGCACAGAGAAAAAGTTCTTCGAGCAAACATCGCAGAACTTAAATCTGCGATATCGGATCAAAACTTAGAACTTATTCCGGATTATGAGCAGAGGGTGGAGGTATTGAAGGAACTGGGGTTCATTGATGAGAACTCGACAGTTCTTCTGAAAGGACGCGTAGCTTGCGAAGTCGAGTCAGCCAAATCGTCAGCCTGTCTCCACACTAACAACCATTTCAGATCAATTCGGCAAATGAGCTCGTTCTCACAGAGCTCATACTGGAGAATTCTCTGGCGAATTACGAGCCTGAGGAGGTTGTTGCGCTGCTATCCTGTTTTGTGTTCCAAGAAAAGACCGAAGTGGAACCCGCCCTCCCTCCGAAACTTGAAAACGGTCGCAATGCTATCATTTCTATCAGCGACAGAATTGGCAAAGTACAGGACTTCCATAAAGTGCCAGGAGATTCTCGATGGAATATGAAATTTGGACTGGTGGAGGTTGTTTACGAATGGGCCAAAGGCATGGTGAGCCTAAAAAAACCTATTTCGGATATTATTGCTCATCCCTTAACACAACAAGCCATTTGAGCAAATCATCGAGTTGACTGATGTGGCGGAAGGCACGATAGTTCGAGTCATTACCCGGTTGGACGAGACTTGTCGGGAAGTTCGAGATGCAGCTCGCGTAATTGGTGACGCGGACCTGTTCAAGAAGATGGAAGAAGCTCAACTCAAAATAAAACGCGACAGTAAGTGCTTTACGGAAATGATAACGCGTAAGTTTGGCTCATTCAGCTTTGCAGTCGTTTTCGCGGCCAGCTTGTATTTTTAGATAGTCACGTGTATTTGGTACTCTTTGCAAGTCGTTTGAATAAATTAACTTGTGGCGCTCCCTACTTGTCTTAACCAATGCTCTCCAACCTTTAACCATGGCGACACCCATAGAAAGCAGCACGAAATCCCTCTTTCTTTTTAGAGACTCCAATTCTGGTTATTTTTTCAACGCTCAGATGCAGGGCTTAAGGCACCAAACGGTCGACCCTGGTGAAGACCCACCAGATTATGCTGAGGAGTCGCAGAAGACGAGAAGAGTAAATCCACAGCGTCTTGCTGCTCGCCTTGGCCCGGAAATTGTCGCTGAAATGGAGGCTCTGATATATCCTGGAGCCAAAATGCCGACATTCGAAGTAAGACGAGTGATTCAAGAGCGATATTCTGTCGACCGAAGACATATCTACGACTATTTTCATTCACGAGGTCTGTAAGAGTAAGACGCTAATATTGTCAGCTCACAAGAAGGTAGGTCTTCGAGTTGCTAAGGAGGATAAACACACGAACCTCACAAGAGGACGGCTATCGAAAGCTCTTGCACAACAAGCGCTCAAGGAAATGGTAGTGTAAATTTTAGTATCACGTCAAGTCGTATGGCTTATGCCCGTACACTATCAGCCGTCTACAGCAGATCCTGACTTGTTAAACAAGACGTCTACAGGCATAGAGCTAGATCCAACAATGGACAAGAAAAGATCTGACTCGGGCCCGACGACAACTTTACCACCCAAAGATCAAAGAGCCCCAGCGCAGCGTCTCCTGGTCAAGCAAAGTATGCACGTCGAAAAAGAAGACCAAATGTCGTTCAGGAATGCAAAACGAGTCGCATCGCAAAGAATATCTGGTTTGAAACGCAAGCGTCGCCGGCGGGTCCCGTCTGGTGGGCCATCGTCTTATGCTGATGGAGAACATCTTTCCGCTCGAAAGCATAACAAAGAAGACTTTGTTCATACCCATGTGAATTTGCCCACAAGAACGCCCTCCCCTTGTCCTGAGTTTACCATGTCGGAAGACAGCCTCGACCGTCGTTATGGCATGGAAAGTCCTGGTCTAACCTTCTCTTCGTCTTCAGATCCGATCGTCGAGCTCTGGGATATTGCATCTGATTCAAATTACGATATCTCTCTCGACGAAACCAAGCGCGACACATTGACGTCCATCCATGAGCATCGTCCATTGACCGAAAAAGAACGCCTTGAACTTTACAACCTCATTAATAATAATATCGGAGCCGCTCATGGCATAGAGGAATGCGTAGGGAGCTACCGCGCATATATGCAGGATCAATCACAGTATTATTTCGACTGTATCTCATTCAAGACGAACCGGAGAACAAAACACCATCCTGTGATGCAAGAGGATAGCTACATAAGCGACCAAATCAATGGAGATGTTGAAGTCGATTTCCAGCAATGGTTTTCTGTTCCTGAGGAGTATGGTAGACCCAAGGTACCCAGAAATAGTCTCATCCATCTCGAGAGCGTCCATAATTCTGAGCATGAATTCAAGCCGGACTCTGACGTCTCCCCTCAGCACAGCGATATGCGGGTAGACATCCAGGGAAGGCCTGACATTGATCGGCTGGAGAAAACAATGGAGCCTACCTCAGTTGAAACAGACTACAACACACTGCGGCCGGTCAGGCAGCAGGTCCCTTATCCTGGGTCACAGCATAAACATCAATTCGAACTTGCAGTTAAGCCCCTTGCAGCGCCGCCTATAGATGTACCGGCCGAGAGCAAACGTAATCAAGCTATTATAGAAGCATCTACAGTTAGCGACTTGCACCACGATCACCCCGATGGTTGGTTATCTTCGTTGTATCTCTCAACAGAGTCCACACCTCGTGATATCCGGCTGGATCCAACGTCCCTCGTGTCATCAAGAATCTCTAATCTCAGCTCTGTCCAAATCCTGGCGACCTCTTGTTTAGCTGCATCTAGGAAAGTACATTCGAATTCTTTTTTAGAACGAGATACCTTCAAATCTACTCTACAAGTACCAAGACTCAGCCGTGTGCGAACTACATCCGCTGGTGGAGGGATATAATATTTTGACGGACGACAGTCGTCGACGCAGCGTTTAGACCAACTCTTCAAGCGATACCCAACAACATCCGTGAGCTGTCCTATTTTCACCGTTCGTTTTTATATCACGATTACTTTTCGGATTGTCACCTGTATTTTCATGCGGTTTCCATAGTCATGTAAGTAAACTAGTACTAGTAGTAGCGACATACACAATACATCAATGATACATCATGATATAAATTAAATGTAATTGCGGCCTACATCCAATGTGGCCTATGTGGTAAGTGCCAATGTTGTGTAGCCCCAAATGATCACAAGGCGTCATTCGCCACTCTGATCGTAAATCTTCCTCCAACCCAGGTCCTAAACCAATGTGCGTAATGAACGTGTGCAACGAAACTTCCCCTCGCTGTTCTGATTGATTGACTATTATGATGTGCTAGGTCGCCGATGTCATTCTGGCAGCGTCTGAGCATGCTACCAGCTGAGATCCCCAGGAGCGACGTCAGCTTTACGAGAGCGGTGGCTGCCTCTATTGTTTTTTGCATCTGTCGCAGGTATACCGAGCTCTTCGCAGGCTGATGCCAACTCAGACAGCGGGATGATGGGGATTGGTCGTTCAGGGCGTGGTTGATGAAGGGGAATTGGTGCTCTGCAGATCGTGATGTCGGGAGATGAAGATGGTGAAGTAGCAATTGCTTCTCGCGGAGCGCTTGTATCAGCGGCGGATAGTCTCCAGTAGTACGATGATAGTGGTGATGGTGGTGATAGCGACACTGGCGGCGAGGGCGAGACCGGATCCGTAGAAGGGATACAATAGGAGCAATGATGCGATAGCTCATGTTCATTAAGGAGTGATCCTTGCTGGCCACTAGCGTCGAGTGAATATGAATACGGATTGAGGATTGTTTGAAAATACGATTGTGCCTCAGAGGAGGTGGCAAGAGGCGGATCGCGATATCGCTTGAGACCACTGCCCCTACACGCATCGCAATCGCAATCGGACTCTGGAGACCATCCTCCTATCATGGACGTGGAAGGAACAGGACATGAAGGGCACCTTGTCGTATCCCAGAATGAAGTCGGTGTTTCCGTGTATCGCGGAAGCATTTGATTCACGTAATGTTCGGCATCATCAATATATGCGTTATGCATCGCAGCATCCAAACCGTCCATCCGCTGATATTGGTCGAGATCTTCGTTTGATAATATCTGCCCGTACATGATTGAAGACGGGGGATGATGGTGATGATAGTAGTGGTTATTCAACGGGCTTTCTTCTCTCCACCTTTTATCAGAAAGGCCGGCTGGAAAAGAAGGACGAAGTGCGGAGCTATTTTCCTCGGGTAGGTGGAACGTTTTGCCGTACGTGTGGAACATCGGATTATCAGCGGGAATTGGATACCTGCGTTCGTGCTCACAAGAGTTATAGAAGAAGGAGAGCGAGCTAGAGGAGGGGGCGAAATAACGGCTTCTCTTTTCTCGCTCCATCGTCAACTCCCGGTATCAAGTGACAGGGATCTGGGAAAAAGAATATAGTGACTTCCGAGGTTGAACGTTGACAGGCAGAATATAAATGACCAAGACGTGAAGAATAGCAAGGAAGGAGAGAGGGGTGGGGTGGGGAGGCCAGAAGACGAGAACTTGGCAGGCGGAATAATTATGTCCAAGAGGGCGATTAGGAATGACAAGGAACTTTAGGGCCCAGATGACGAGAACTTTCTTCTTAATCTTGACCGAAGTGGCGCTTTGGATGATTTGAGCCTAATGAGAACCTCTCTCCCCCACGCGTTACCGGATGGGTCTAGGACAGCCAGCCCTTTCTTACTATTATTATGGGACAGCACAATGGGTAACCAAGGTACCAAACCCCCTCCCTATAACCGGAGAAGAAAATGGAAACAAGAAACAAAAAAAAGGGGGGGAGTGAAGAAGAGTTGAGCATGGTTCACGTAGAGATCTTTATATGGGTGGATGCGGAAGTCGTGTAGCGCCGCAGCCAAATCTCCCGGGATCAGCTGTACATGAGTTCTGAGACCCGACGGGCCTTTCCCCCCCTGTTTGGCGGAACCAAGTAAAAGACTAGGAGTGCTTGCTTGGAGAGGGGGGGAGTATCTTCCGATAATCAATTTGTTATGACTTTGATCAGTGTGTCATGGGCCCACGTTTCTTCTCTATATCAAGGCCAGATCAGTTGACCAGGGGAAAAAAAAAACCCTGGATACTGTACTGCAGATGGGCGTAAATCGTCACAGACACGTTATAAGGAACACGATGCTGTACAGAAAAAGCCGGCCTAGCATTTAGAAGACCTTGATGTCGCTATAATTTGCAATTGATGGTTCGGCTCGGGACGATCGCCTCACTCCTGCCTGAATGCTTGACATTGAGTAATATATATGGCCAAAAAGGAACCAGACTGACTTGCAGTCAATTGAAATCCAAACGGGTCAAGCGTTGGCCGAGCATTCAAGGGGCCGACTATAGAAGTCAGCTGGACACACACACAGCTTATCTTCGTTCGGACAATATCAACACCTCTGCGCTTCCGCCATCTTTCCTTCTGTGGAAAGTCTGAAACGTCTAAGACCTCTCGAAAAGGATATGTGATAGCGGGGAAGAAGGCTCTTCTCCGATCATGATGATAGAATAAAACAGATAGTATAGTTGTCTGTTTTAGTCGAGAGATGGTGTAACAGCTGAGCTGTTCATTCGCCTGTGTGAGCTACCATGCTCCACGCTTTGATTGTATTATGTCAACGGCGAACGTACGGCGGACAACGTGTGATGTTACGGCGTTCCTGTGAATGAAAACATTTTCCGAGTCATCAGCCTGTCAGTCATTTTTTCTGCTTGACGGACTGAATTGTAGAATGTAGCGCGGTGATACATGCGGCTTGGAAGGAGTCAGGAGGAATTGACAGGTAATAAGATATTTGGAGCTAGAATAATATCGAAAGGTATGTGTACAACGAGAATGGCTGCATCGGCCATCTACCTTTTCCAAAAAAAGGTAGCGATACTTCTCGCGCATAGGCATATATGAGACGTACCATGCCCAAATTAAGATGGGAATGTAAAAAAAAAATGGAAAAAATAGGTGCAGAGCCGGCACTGCGACTAGGAGCGGAAAACTCATTCGGCAACGATCAAGCCTCCCATGGCTTTTTGAACCTCCCTTATTGCCTGGTCAACGCCACCACCCTGTGATGGACTTGAGCTAGGACTTATACCAGTGCTCCCATTTAACACTCTTTGAGGTAGTCTGACACCAAGGGCAGCACCAAGCATCCTCTTGCCTGGATCACCGATTCTGGGACCTCCAACGCCGTTTGGATCTGGATGCAAGCTAGTTGCTAGTATTGCGGGATCCATTGGAGGGGTATTTGGTGTACCGGCTACAGCCTCACCTAGAGTGGAGTTAATGAGATAGTTGAGAGTGGGGTGAGATGGCAGGGAGGGCAGGGTCGGAGAAGGCTCACGACCACCATTATTGCTATGTTGATCGGGAGGGGAGACAGACTGTTGGTGTTGTTGCTGTTGATTGACACGGCTGAGGTTTGACTGGATTGCAGAGGAGCTGGAAACGGAGCGAGCAGTCGGGAATACGGATATGGAAGCAGAACGAGCGTTGTGAGAGCGGGAAGGGTTGGCGTTGTGTTGTCCACGTGAATTGACAGTCTGAATGATTCCCTGGGCGTCGGGGCCATCGTATGGGCGAATGGTTGCAGAAGTGCCGGTTGATGTAGAAGTAAGGATAGGTGGTGGAGAAGCGATAGTATTGAGATATGCGCGCTTAGCTAGGCAAGTATTGTCATAAAGAAAAGGGAAATAAAGCGAACTAAGTACATACCAACTGCCGGATCCTGGAAGACGATCAAAAGACTAGTGTCGTCCTTCCATTTGATCTTGAAGCCGCCGCTCATGGACTCATACTCGGCAAAAGCAGACTGAATATCTTTTGTCTTTAGTTCTTTTGGGAAGCCAGTAAGGGAGAGAATGCGAGTAACGGCGGCAGAGAGACCAGAAAGAGAAGCGGACATTTGAATGAGAAGAGAGAGTGATTTATTTTTTTTTGGGTTAAAGTAATAGACAAGTTTGTGTTTTGCACATCATCATTTATATTTACAACCCCTCTTTATTCCCACGGTCATCATTTCATACAAAAAACTATACACTACAACTTGTCGTAATATGTATCCAAGGGCGGCACCTCAGGCTAATGAAAAGAAAAAAAAACTCAGTAAACACTCATAGCTTGCAGCAGTCACAAACTCACCTTCAGACCTTTGCGGACACGAATTTTCTGCACAAGTTCCTCAATCTTACTACCCTTGTCCAGAGGAGCTAAGACAACCAATTATCAGTATCAAGTCAAAAGCAGCATTCGCATAGTGCTTACATCCGGTCATAACATCCCAGTGATCGAACACACTCTGCGGGAATGCCTGTCCGCTTGTCGCCGCACGCAAATCTCCGTTGAAGCCGAAAGATTCGGCGACAGGGAGGAAACACCTGATAGTAAACATAGGAGTTCCCGGTCGTTGTTCTTCACTGTTTACTTGTCCACGGCGCTTGTTCAACACGTTATAAATACCACCAATAGCATTTTCAGGACATTGAATCTCGACTGAAAACCATGATCAGATCTCGCTAATGCAGGCTAGGATCTACGCACCAAGGAAAACGGGCTCCTGTAACCCAGGCTTTGCGAGTAAGCATGCAGCATAACATGCTCGACGCATGGTAGGAATAATTTGTCCACCTCCTCGGTGGATAGCGTCCGCGTGTAGCTATTGAAAAGAGTCGTCAACCAGGGCTGACCACTAGCTGACGCCGTAACTCACTGTCACATCCATAACGTTGAAGCGCACACCACGCATATTCTCCTCGGCACAGACACCTTCTTTCGTAGCCCACTGGAGTGCAGCAATGCAAGAATCCTTGATTTCATTCAAGTATTGCACTCCCTTCGTCATATCGACGAGCAAGTTGGGCCCAGTCGTTTCGGGGCCAAACGCCCAGATCTTCCTAGCATCCGTAACATCCCAACCAAAATCATCGGCGAGTACCCGAGCACGAGCCTTGAAATCGTCCCGCGCATTGACTTTGCCTTCCTCGATGGCTACCGTCAGTTCTTCGTCGAGCGGCTGCGCTTTCACGTATAGCCGATTATGCTTGTTCTGCGATTTCGATAGGGCGACGATACTAGATTCAGCCTTAACAGTCTCACGATAAGGGACGACTGGGTCGGATATCTTCAACGGAACGCCAGCGTGGTCTTCTTGCAGATCCTGAAAAACCAATTCATGGATAGTCCTCGACGCAAACTCACAGAAACTCACCTTCAAGCAGATTTCTAGATGTAGCTCACCGGCACCCGCAACGATGTGCTCACCAGTCTCTGCAATCCAAGCTTGCACGCAAGGATCAGATTTCGAAAGGCGCTTGAGGCCCTCAACGAGTTTCGGTAGGTCAGCAGCATTCTTGACTTCGACAGCGACTTGGACGACAGGAGAGACGGAGAACCTCATAATTTTCATGTTGTGAGCCGTCTCAGAAGTGGTCAAGGTACCACTCTTGAGTAAGAACTGGTCAATACCGACAAGTCCAATGATGTTACCAGCAGGGCAGTCCTCGATGGGCTCAATGTAACGACCCATCATAAGTACCGTACGCTGAACGGACTTGACGAACAAGTCCTCTTTCTTTCCCGGCACGTAGTTGGGTCCTTGTATGCGGATCTTGGGTCCGGACGACACTGTACCAGAGAAGACACGGCCAAAGGCATAGAAACGACCTTTATCGGAGGTCGGTACCATCTTTGAGACGTATAGTACGAGAGGGCCTTTCGGGTTGCAGTCACGAATACCGATAGCAGACTCGTCATCCAGAGGGCCCTCGTAGAGAGTCTCGACACGATACCTCTGGGCCGTTGCAGGGGAGGGTAGGTTAATGACAATCATCTCCAAGAGTGAGTCACCTGCGGGGAGGAATTTACGCATGATAGTTTTCAAAAGTGTCTTGCCCTCTTGATCACGCTCCTCTGGTGTGAGTTTCACCTCGAGTTTTTCGAGCATGGTATTAATCTGGTCCTTCTTGTAGTTCATTACCGCATCGAAGATTTTGTATATCGGGTCCAGGACGAAAGTATTGAAGGCGCGTTCGAGGGGTTTTCCGTCCGGACCGTTGGGATTTGTGGTCCATTTACGAGTAGTGGGGTTGAAGAAGTTGTCGCCCCAGAGCTTGGCCATCATCTTTTCCCTATCTACACCGAACTTTTTCGCATAGCGGGCGGCGAATTGCCGCAGAGTGAAACCCCATCCATGAAGACCCGAGCCAAAAGCGACGGTACCCTTGTCTGGGTAAACCTGGACATCACCGAGAGCAGGGTCGCGATACATTGAGACAATGACGTTCACGCTCTCGATCGTACGTTGGAATGATTGATAGAGTGACTCCTTGTCTGTCTGAAGCTCGAGAAGGGCACGATCCACTTTGTTGATAATGACGACGGGTTTGATACGTTCACCGATAGCCTGCCTTAGCACCGTCTCTGTTTGCACACATACACCTTCAACACAGTCGACGACAACAAGAGCACCATCAGTAACGCGAAGTGCGGCCGTTACTTCGGATGAGAAATCAACGTGTCCTGGGGAATCGATAAGATTGATCAAGAACTCGTTGCCTAGAAGTTTTCGATTAAATCAATAGAATATAAAAGTGGCGGATCGAAGCACCTTCTGTTTTCTGTTTTATAGCTCCCAATTCCTCCTTATCTACCTCGAAGTACATGGAAATTGCCGTAGACTTGATCGTGATACCGCGTTCCTTTTCGTCTTCTCTTGTATCTGTGAAACGCATATCGCCTGCTTTTGCGGAGGCAATGATACCGGCCTTGGACACGAGCGAGTCCGTCAAAGTTGACTTTCCGTGGTCGACTGGTTATAATTTCAGATTCGAGACTAATGAATGGAATGGGTGTATTTACCATGAGCAATGACACTCATGTTACGGATGTTTGTCGGGCGGTCCATCAACTGCCGCATCTGGTCTGAAAAATATTCCAACGTCAGAATATTGGTGAGGACAGTTGATTTCAAGACTTGCCTACTGTGAAGTTACTGCAAGCATCCGAATAAGACATTAATAAAGATAAGATAATGAAAAGAGACATACACCATATTGAGTTAAAATCGAGATGTTGCAATTTAAAACTTGGATTCTAGTTATGAGGGGCTTCCTCTTGACGTTATAGACAACAGTGATGCCGGCGACGCAGACAACACGGTTGATGTTGAGTGAAGATCGGCTTTACCTGACAAATTTCAGTGGATATCCTTATCGATCATCGGCAGTTCAGGGCAGGCTCCTTATGTAAGCATTTAACTATACAGCTGTGCTTGCCTTTTGCTATTAGACGGCGACGGGGTTGTGTAACTTCGGCCAGTTAATCCCGCGTTGTAAAGCTTATATAGCCTGGCTAGTAGTACATCCGAATTGCAAAAAAAAATGACAGCCAACCATCAGTGTTATCCCTTGCAATTTAACCCTCGCACTGGGGAACCATTTCTACGCTTGAGAAACCGGGAGAACATCGTTCTGACCCCTCCTCGTGAATCTGATGTACAGCTTTACCCGTCCATCATGAATGACCCACGAATATATGAGTGGCTAGGAAGCCCTCCTCTGCCATACACCGCTGGTAACAACACCAGATTATACGAGTGCAACGTGCCGCGCTGACATGGAAATAAAATAGATCATGCCAATGATTGGTACACAAAGATCAAGGGTTCGTCTGTTGCCACCCTGGCTCAATTAGAAGCGGCAAGCAACCAGTCAAGCCCTGTAACAGTCGACCATTGTCCGGTGAGAGCTATCCGAGAGATACAACAGAACGGTGAAGATGTGTACGTGGGTGACATTGGGATATTGCGTGTTCATGACGGGGCATTGCTTGCACCTGAAGGTCAGGCTGCCGACGAAGAAACACAAGCCAAGTATGTGGAAGCAAATTCGGCCTTGACAATTGGAGATCCAAAGATAGTATGGACTATCGGATGTATGGTCATAGATTCCGGTCAAGCTTTCTAGCCTTCTAATATATAAATCCTCGTCAGATTATCTGATACCAAGCTATCATGGCCGGGGTATCATGACGGACGCCGTGCGGACTCTGCTTTGGGACTGGGCAATACCTAGGATGGGTGTTCGTCGCATGATCACTTCAGCGTTTGAAGGTAATCAGCAGAGCCTCGGCGTGTTTCGCAAGAACAAGTTTGTCCAGAAGAGAATGATAGCCAGGTACTTTGCACAGGGAGAGCGCTGGCGTAATGTTCATGTCCTGGAATGGGCCAAATCTGAGTCGGATGCTGAGCTACCTGCGGAGCCACATTTTTCTTGAACGGAAAGGAAGACCAGCAGCTGTTTATCGGAGCATGACGCATGGGGCATGTTACGGGGAAACGTCCACGGCGATGAAAGGATCTGCTATGCCAACACGGTTGACATGTTTGAAACATGACACAGTACTTGTAGTATCCCTGTACCAGTCCTGTACTCGAACCATAGCCTCTGACAGTAGTATTTAGAGGGCGCTGTGTCGGCTGCGGACGTGTGAATACAAGCGAGACTGATTATTATTATTATTTTGGTCACACGCGGAACGTAAACCAAGTTGTTTTTTTTTTCCCAGAGTCCGTCATTGTTTCCTCAACTATCCAACCACACTTACAAGATTCGACTCTCAACATGCCTCCTCGCGGGAGCGAAGGTCTCGATTTCACTCCAATTCTGACTCACTACCTGTTTCTCTTCACAACAATCCTCGCTATTGTTCGTAATTACGCCTTTCTTCTCTTCGACTCGTCTCCTGACTCCATACGTACAGGTCGGCTGGTTCACTGCCTTCGTTGGTCAGGCCGTATCGACAGCACAACGTTAGTTCGAAAATTTTTACTGTCTTATCTCGTGAACATTGACTAACTATCAATCCTAGATGGCAACACTCAAGTTGGGGTGCTTTGGTTCGCCATCTTCCTACAACTCTTTCTCATCTTCGGGGTCCTTTACACCCTTGCGAGCGACTCAATATCAATGCATCGCTTCCAAATCTCAGTATTTGGTGCCATAGCCATTGTCTTTGCCGTCCAAGGTGTCAATCAAGGCATCTTTTTGCACATCAGCTCCTTCTCTGCAATGGCCGCCGGCTGGCTCATTCTTGCTATTGTTGACATTCTCTGGGTCCTCTATTTCACATCAGAAGAAGACTCCCTCGCGCTTCATATCTTCAATTCCATGGGCACTGGCGGCCTCACACCCCCTTCGCGGCGACGACGGACGCGCACACAGAACTCGATGCACATGGCTACTGCTAACGGATACTCAGGGAACTACTCGGCTGGAATGGGCATCAGCTCACACGATCACTATGACTCTAAGCTTGGAGGCGGTATAGGGAGCGGTGGATTTGGATCTACCGGGCCTGGACTCAGGAGTCAGAACAGCTTTGCTGGGAGTTTGAATAACGAAAATCAAAATAAGAGTTTAACAGGGGGCACTGGTAGCGTTCATAATTCACCTCATGGCGGAGGAGTCGTTCCGATAGGAGGCGGGGACATGAATGGGCCAAGTTCGCCACTGATGGCTGGTATAGGTGCAGGAGGGACAGGAAATTCTGCACCCGATAGTTCTCAACCAGAAATTTACTCATACAAAGCGAAAGCCCTCTATGCTTGTACGTTGTTCCATAAAAATCGTTGGATTGCTTCTAAAATTATTGCCTAGATACGCAATCACCTGACGATCCAAATGAACTATCATTTGCCAAGGGTGAAATTCTTGAGATCGTTGACAAGCAAGGCAAATGGTGGCAAGCAAAGAAGGCGGATGGCACAACAGGAAGTGTGTGCTTTGTGTTCACCTGTCTTTGGTCCAAAGCTGATCGTTGCCTTAGTTGCGCCGTCGAACTATCTACAAATCATATAAAAAACCTATCTTCCTTTATTGAGCCGATAGGCCGAGTGACCCGCTCTGCCACTAGCTGATACTCTCATTTTGGTATTATATACAACTTACGCACTTTCTCCTCTTTCTCCAGTCTAATGAACTGAATCTACGCATATACTGTGGGAGCCTTGGCTTTGCGCATCTTCCATATCATGATTTCACGATATACCACAGCTCTACCCATTCAGATCAGACGCCGATCTCTGTATTACTCGTTCCACGTGTTGAAGATTAGCATTCAGGCATACCATAGGATTTGAAGAATCAGTATATTACGTTGTTTGTAAGAGCTGAGATATATTGCGATACGGTTGCTGTTGTACATTGCTATGAATTAATTATTAAAGACTATCAGCGTTTGCGGGCACCATCTCTTCCACTACCAAGAAGCACCAGTCGCGTTCCCCGTTTCTTTCTCCCTCCAACGTTCCTTTCTAGTTCGTGCCATGCTTCGTCTACATCCCAATCTTCGATTGGACTAGCGGTGTCGCGACGCTGAGTTCGATTATTTGCGCTAGAAGATGTAGAATGCAAGGCAGACGCAAAGCTCCGAGTACCCCACGCCCCTGCTGTTGTTGAGGTTGTTGGAACAGGCGGTGTAGCATCCTCCAAAAGCGTTGGTGATGCTTCCCTTTCCTCAACGGGGAGTGTAAACGATGATTGAGGGGCAACTGCGCCGAGCCAAGAATACGAAACCTTCTCCCGCTCTCTCTCCTCCGCCCGGGTGCGAGCACGGTCATCCCTCCTTGCTTTTCCTTCCCGACGTGATGTCCGCATTTTCAAAGCCCCTTCAAAGTTTTTCAACCCTTCTGACCCCACAACACCCAAAAGATCTGCCTCAATAAATACAACATCAGCGCCCTCTGGCATGTGCCCCAGATACTTGCACCGTTTGCGAAGGTCGTCGTTGACGGTACCCTCAGCGAAAGACTCAACACGGATGGTGATGGTATTCGGAAAAGAGGCATAGCTTTTGTAATGAGCGAGGAGGATCTTGATGTCGAGTGGGTGAAGAAAGACGGGAAGTCCGGACGCTGCCTGATAGTAATAGTAAGTAGATGTGGATGGCGGTGGCGGATTGACGTTCCGGCGTTGCTTGGGTGCATTACGGCTCTGTGCGAACGGCGTTCGAGGGTAACTTTCACTGCCTTGACGAGTTGCCTGATCTGATCCCGTAGATTTCAACGCAACGTACTCCTCGGGGATATCTGACGGTTTTGAGGTAACGGCCTCTTCCGCTTGGCGTCGTCGATTGCGGTAGGCGGACCGTTCTTCTATCTCTTGTTGGTCGCGAAGAGCTTTACCAATCCGCTCCAGGAGCACAGGCGTCTCCAGTGCAGAGGCTCTGGCAATCTGACTGCGAACTTTGAGTTCAGCGCTATCAACGAAGGACACACCCAGGCTGTCGTTTATTGCCATCAAGCTCCTGCGCTCCGATGCTAAATCATCCAGATCCTTTGAGAGATCGGACATAAGATATTCAGGAGTCGCGAGCATGAACTTCGCAAAGTTGACCACATCTGGAAGGAAATGGAAAGGAGCCTCATGAGGCGGGAGAAGATCGGAAGGCCACGAGGATGATCGGGGTAGTGCAAGGGTAGTGATCTGAGGCCTCTGTACTAATCGCATGACCATTGTACTTCCAGGGCGTAGTATATTACCAGACAAATCTTCGTCAAGGGTTGACGATGACGATGATGCACGGTTCGTATCTGGATCTTCCTCTATCTGTGCAGGACCGTCATACCATTTAACACTCTTGAGCTGTTTTTCGTTGACGGAGTCAAAACAAATAGGACACTTGGCCCACTTGTTTTCGGATGTGTTGAGATAGTGAAGGATGCACGGGAAACAAAATACCTATATATCGACTCGTTAATGCATACACTATTAGAAAAAATCTGGTGTACTCACATGCCCACATTTAGTCATGCGTGGTGCACTTGGCGGCGAGAGACAAATAGGACAGTAAGTGTTTCCTTCCATGTGGTCCTCTTGAGTTCTAGCAGAAGTAAGAGACGCTAGTGCTGAACGAGGCACAATGATTTGGAGGATATCATGCCATTGAAAGAAACTACTTGGGTTCAATAAACAAAGAACCAGTGTACAATAGGCACTTACATGTCTGGGTCAGCAAAATGAACGGTATAATCACCTGTAGGGTCCACGATGAAGCGGTATTGTGCGTTCACAAAGCCTGTGAAGGGGATTACTTTGGCAAACATGTATAAAATATTCCAAGAGAGAAACGTACGTTCCTTATTCCATACTCCTTGATTCGTTCCAGTTTTTCTACTTCTCCTAGGCAGGCTGACCGGAGGACGAGTCTGCCGAGGTGGAAGAGTGAAATTGAGTAGATGCTCGATTTCCCGACCTGGTGCCATCTTTTGAGCACGTTTAGTGGCCGCGGGCTGCGATGCGGGATTTGTCGTCATGACTTGTACACCCTTCATGTATTCCGGCTGTACGCGGCTATCGGGAGCGTCTGCCAGGCAGACGTCCAGAGGATAAGAGCAAGCCTTATCGGCCATGACTCAATTCACACCCGAATCACGTGGCTTTTCCTCCAATTAGGGTTGTGGAAAAAACCTTCTCATGAGTATTTTCTTGGTGACTTACCCAACTAGCATATGGGCACCAGTTTTTTACTGGTAATTTACTGGTAATTTACCTACACGTGATTAAACATGTGATTTTTGAGAGAATTTTTCAAAAATTCTAGTTTTCAATAGAGATGAAGGTGGATTGTATTAGTGTAGAATTAACGATACAAGTTTGATACTACTGAGGCCCGTGCAGTGGCCGGGAAATCGACCTGAACAGAAGAGTGTCGCCGTGCATAGCTGATGGCCAAGTAGCCCATGCACGTGACCATGTCAGCTATGGTAAATTACCTACCTTCCTCATCCCAAGTAAATTACCGGTAAAATACCAGTTATTTACCGGTAAAAAACTGAGGTTTTTTCCACAACCCTACCTCCAATACTTGACTATGGCCAAAAAGGGTTCCCTCAATCCAGCCGATGCATTCCGTGGGTCCCTCGTTAGGCATCAGCATAAAACATAACTAGATGCCTCTTTCTCACAGGAAAATCACAGCGCAAGAAGGAGCTCAAAAAGGCATGCAACCGTGATTCCGTTTTTAGAAGATCGTAAATTAATTCATGAACTTTACAGTAGAACAAAGCAGAGAGGGGCAAAGCACGCGACTTTGCCCTGGTTAAGAAGGATACTTGGGGTCTGTCATTCCAATCGTGTTTTAAGCTGCTTCTAACGCCTCACAGATCTTGAGGATGAAATTGAAAGATTGCAAATGGCTAATAATCCGGACGAACAGTCACGGTTGGCCGAGTTAAAGGCAGAACTTGAAAAAATCAACCGGAAAAAGGCAGAATACGTTGCTGAACATCCAGAGCATAGGCGACTAGTATATAGGCCGCGTAGGAAGGAAGGAGAACCACTTCCAGAGGAGATCGTGCTTCCTAAACGGAGAATTTTCGACAAGCATGGGCTACCGCGATATCCAGAACGAAGCATATATTATGATGCTATAATGAATCCCTATGGTGTTGCACCTCCAGGAATGCCATATCAGGAACGAGGTACACGTCTCCACATAAAGGATTTGTCTGGGTACTTATTTCTCACTCTCGCCAGCTCGTCTCCCTGGTGAGGTCTGGACGGATTCAGAGGGCGGTAAGTGAGCATTGTAAGCTCACCAGCAAAACTCACCTTCATCTCTAGAGGACGATGATGATATTGCAATGCCAGCAGGCCCCCCTCCGGGAGGCGGACGCGACGGTGACGATGATGTTGACGATATTCCAATGCCTGATGGGCCTCCGCCAGGAAAGGGTATGTTCCCTCGATTGTCTATTTGATTGACTGTCTGTGACGACCATTATAGCATCTACTTCCACACAGAACCCTGACATGGCCTTCCCTCCTTTACCCCCAGGCCCTCCGCCACCTAGTTTAACTACTGCTATGACCGCAGTACACCCTCTTCATCCTCCTCCCCCCCCACCGCCTCCAGGAATTCCTCCCTATTTCGCAAGCGGCCAATCTCTACCTCCCTTTCCTCCTACCCTTCCTCCAAGTTTACCGGGTATAGGTTTCCCTCTGCCTCCACCCCCACCGCCTTTAGGTTTCCCTCCGCACGGCATGGCATACTCGAGTGTTCCATCAAATCCTGTTTTACACCCTGCTTCTACTCTGATCAGTGTACAGAGCAATCCTCGTCAGCCGTTCCAGGGCAATACTGGCCACAAGTCAACCAATGTGACCCACCCTTCCCTCCCCCCGAAACCTGGACAAATAGTCACCAGCACTCATACTACACAGTCTGCTGCAACTGATGAAGGGACGGCCACGGTCATTGCGGCACCACAGTTACGAGACCTTAAAAAGGAAGCAACAGAATTCATCCCGACAGCAATCAGGCGCAAGAGACCTAATGCTTCCGGCTCATCGTCCAGAATCAATGCTGCCCCGAGTATGGAAGATGACGATAAGGAAGCGCCTGTTCCTTCCCGTCCTGACCTATTGAATACCCTCAAAGATCAGTTTGGCACTGCACCGTCCACAGCAGCACCAACAGCCTCAAGGACCAAAAAAGTAGATAAGAAGCAGGACGATTATGACAAATTTATGGAAGATATGAAAGATATCCTTGATTCTAGTAAACACTAACCCAGGCAAGGATCACGGCGTCTCTACCCAGAATTGGCTAGCCTCTATCTACTCAACGGAATTATATTATCCGCCTTTTGAAAAGTTCGCTATATATCTATTGGGCTACCCTCGTCAGTAATCAGTTACGTTAACACTATGCGGCCGGATCTTGAGGGAACAGGACCTATTCGGCTGTGAGAAGTTGAATGTTGAATGATTTGATAAACGTCGAAGTATTATATACGATGATATCAGAAAATCTTTTTTCGAAGCCCCGGTTAGCGTACGATATGAGTTGTGCTGAATGTCACCGGCTGACTCGAGCCTAAAGATGTCTAGCAATTCTTGATGAACTCTGTACCAACCACTCATGAGCTCACAAAGCATTCTGCTTTCACCCAGACCCTACGCCCAGTCCTCTGGGAAACTACTCCTTTTACCTCTGCTTCCATCTCCAAAACCTTTGAAACCTCTACCCTCGGAGGTATGGACTGAAATTGTTGCATATGTACTATTGTTCGAAGGAACGGTGGGAGTCGCTGCAAATCTCCTCAGAATCTGTAAAGGATTTACTGTCAGTGACATCGACTGAAACTTTACTACATACCAACTCCTTCACCTGTCAGGAAATAGCGTTGCCACTGGTCTACACTCACGTCACATTGCCGAGTATCCTTTCTTTAGAAAGGTTTCAGCGGCGGCTCCATGCAGCCGAACAGAAATGGGATTCGATACGAAGAACACCATATTCAGCACCAGGAAGATGGGTACAGACCCTTGACCTCTCAAAACTGACGTTTACTGGTCAAGCACAAGCTCTACAGTTCGACTCAATCCTCACCCTTTTGTTCCCTCTGGTGCCATTTCTTACCCGTTTAACAATGAATCCCTCCTTTTTATTGAGTCGTCGAGCTATGGCATCTCTCGGTGACCGAGACGGCGCCCACAGACTTCGTACTTTGGAGGGGATCGGCTACATCCCAGGTCGTATGGCCGTATGGGATCTAGACCCTTTGATACGTCTCCTCAGAGATTGTACTAATGTCGAGGAACTGGATATCATAGACCAAGGGCTTGACCCTGCCGAATTAGAATTCACTTTCCAAGATACAGCTGAACTCCCTCCAGAATCTTTCCGGCCATTGGATCTCCGGAAATTGCACACCATTACTCTCCTGTCGATGCATAACTCTCCACTCATGATGGCTTTACTGTTCTCGCCACTCCCTTCACTGCGCAAATTGACCCTTACGCCCTATGACGACATACCCTATCCTTCATCCCTAGTTTCCCAGTTCACAAATATTCATGGAGGTTCGCTACGATCGCTTCTCCTGTTCACTCCCAAGTCTTGGCCAAGCAGACTCCACCCTTCACCATCCAATATCCTCGAGACATGCCCTAATCTACGCCATCTCTCGCTCGAAAACCCGCTTCCCATATTTAAACCTCTATCTCCCCATCGACTCCATATCTTGTCCATTCCTCGTCCAAGTAGTGAATCCTGGATCATTTTCGACAGACTTTCAAAACAGCTCCCAGATCTTCAAGTTTTGCGCATACGAGACGTTCGTTGGCTCAGGAAAGGGATGAACTCGAGAGCTCAGGAGACTGGCGTCCAAGGAGAGATGAGGGAATGGAGAAAACGTCTAAGCCGTAGGGGCTTGCGCCTTTTGGATGCTGATTGGAGCGACATTAAAGAATAATCTCTTTGGAGAGGACTTAATGTGTACTCGTCAGGCTTCATTGTAAATCTACACTCACCCCAACTCATACCAACACAACGTGTTCGCTAAGCGACATGCTTCAAAGATGCCTTAAAAGAGATACGCTATCTTCGCTCGCTATCAAACAGCCATGGTATAGTTAGAAGACTTGAATCAAACTAAGTGATTCTCCCAAGCAATAAGCCAGCAAAAAAACCCTCTGATCGACGAGGTGATGATTTTCAAGGCGGCAGGCGTCCAAGTTTCGATCTATTCGCCCTATTTTGAGAATGAATCCTTTCAATTCTCTTGGAGTCTTGATGGCTAGTGAATGTTGCCTGTTGCCTGGTAATTGGCATGGGCGGTTCAGCTGTTAGTTGACACAGCAAACCCATCTGCACGTCGCTAGTACGCCCAGAGATTTAACATATCCGATTCAGTACCGGTTTTAACAAAAACACTACAGAATACGAATCTGCGCCAAATTTAAGATCTATGAGCACGTAGTAGCCTAGTAGGAAACCGTGTATTTAGTTAATACCTTGATCAGTATGGCCTATTGACTCGGAGTCCCGCTCAGACCGATCTGGATGACTCAGTGGCCGCAGTCACAGGGATGCGGACATCACCCTGAATTTTGCGAATACCCATGTCATGTCCTTCAACGTAATTTGATTCCGTTGATGACAGATACAACTGTACCCGCTTGCTATATACATCATGTTTCTAATGCCAAAGTTTTGAGGCTGGAACGCTAGATCAGACCAATGTCCGCCCAATACTCCCTGCTCACTGCTTTTGCAGAAGTACCAACAGGTGGGAACCCTGCTGCCGTCGTCTACACAGACCTCGTTTTACCGTTGAACGCTTGTGCGAATATTGCGCGGAATCTAAATCAGCCAATTCTTTGTCTTGTGTCGGCCTCACCCCTTCCTTCGCACAAGCCGAAAACGGCCGCTTTTAGCATCCGCTGGTTCACCGCGACGGGATACGAGCCAGTCCTTTGTGGCCATGGAACTTTGGCTGCCGCGCAGTCAATTCTCGATAGAGAGGATGTTCCTGACGACACAGAGGTCATTGAATTTCATACGATGACTCGCGGTGCTGTGACCGCTCGGAGAGTAGAAAGCGGCTTCCTCGAAATTGAACTTCCTTCTGCTATGACCATTGGGCTACCTGAAGACGAGCATACTCGTGTTGCAGAGATTATTGTTCATAGTGTTGGCAAAGATGTGACTATCGAATACCTCGCCAGAGGCGTGGACGGTTTTAAAGACTGTAAGTCCTTTAGTCTTCTCCTGTTCATTTTCGATGGCCAACCAGTCCAATCGCAGACCTGTTTATTGTGCTGGATGAGAGTACAGATCTTAAAAATCTCAAAATTGATGGTAGAATACTCGTAAGTGCTATTTTGAGGAGGAAGACAACAATGCCGATAGTATTTTACAGCAAAAAAATGGTTTCGTCATCAACGTTTTCACCACAAAGAGCTCGAGTGGCAGCGAGCACTTCATCTCTCGCATGTTCGCTCCAGGGCATATCCCAGGAGACGAAGACCACGTCTGTGGCTCTGCACACTGTTTGTTGACGCCTTATTGGTCTGAAAGACTGGGGATAGCCACAGGACATGAGTTAAAAGCGAAGCAGGTGAGCTCAAGAGGAGGAAACTTAAGAGCGATATGGGACATGGAAAGAAGCACGATAAGACTGTCAGGACCAGTCACAAGGCTAGGCAAGGGAGAGTTGAGCCTGGACGGCTACTGAGCCCAATTCTTGTTTCACTAATTGCTATGACAGCAAATGTATGAACAGCCACAAACATGATTGCAGACCAAGTCATCTTTGCTCAAAAAATATAGATTTATCATGGTAGATTCGCGGGTCTATCACGAATGATGACACGCCTGCATTAGAGCATTGCTTATATTGTTTTTTCTCACAGGAGCATACACTAACCAAGAAACATACAGGCAACTTCGAGATGGGGCTGACGCTTAAGGTGTTATGATTTTATTGCGGCTGGAATAATATGAATCTCTTCCCCAGACTAGGCGAAACATCCATACCATCCTGGACGAGGGCTCCGAGCTAAACACAAAACCTTTCACCCAAATTCTTGTACTACGTCCCGACCCCTCTAAACGCTACTGCTATAAGTGAGAAACATGCTTACTGTGCCAATCACTCTTTTGTTCCAAACGCATCCTTTGCAGCATGCTCAAGGTCCTGAGAGAGGTTATGGTACCAGATAGGGTCCCACATGCCCTCAAGCTGCTTTTTCGTCGCCTGCGCAGTATCTCCAAACTTGCCACGCCCTTCATAAAGATCGCCAGCAAGTATACTCCTCTCATGAACCATGCTCGCTCGCGGAACCCTGACTCTATCATAAGCTTTCAGGACACTCTGTAGTGATATGTGTAAGATAAAATAAAGCAACAAGATCAACATTTACATCAAGATTGTGAGATTGCGTTCGGGAATCCATAAGGAGTTTGCAAAGAACAAGAGCATCCTCACAGCCCTGTCCAACACCCGCCCCAAGATGAGGCACCATGCCATGTGCCTGTCAGGAGAGTCAACGATACCTAGTCAAAAAAAATGCATAAACCTCACAGAGTCACCGACAAGGACCACCTTTTGGCGGACATACGTATTCAAAGGGGGGTAAAGCAAGTGAACAGACCATTTTCTCGGTTTCTTGATTTGTTGAAGCATAGTGATAGCATCACTCCCCCATCCAACGAAATCATTCAGAAGCCCTTCTTCTGTCACAGACTTAACCCAGGGTGAGGGTAGCTGATTTGAGCCTATAGGTACTGTCGAATCCGTAGAGAAGGCCACGATGTTCATCTATGCGGATATCAGCCCCTACCTTCCCGAAAGCATATTACACGCACCAGTTTTCCACCTTGAATTGGATATGTGATGAGGTGCTAGACAATTCTGGGTGCGATTTCAATTCCTTTGCAAAAACTCCTCACCTTATCTCGGCCAACCCAGCAAAGTATCCTGTTCTTTGTAAAGTTAGTGTTGACGCCAGCCTTCTCAATTATCTCGGTTGCCACTACGCCTCGGTAGGCGTCAGTATTTGAATAAACGGGGGGAGTAGGAACTTCGGTAACAAAATCACGAACAACACTCCGAATGCCATCTGCCCCAACGACTAGGTCAGCTTCAAAGGTGTTTCCACCTTCAAAGTGAAGAAGGTGTGATCCAGGTAAAGTACTTGTTACGGAGATACAGCGATGGTGAAAATGGAGCCGAGATGAATGCAACTTGGGTATAAGTGCCTCTAAGAAGGTAGGTCTGCAGTGGAGGTCTTGTGAGAACTTGATTCACATGGAGGGGATTGAAGCCAGACTTGCCTATAGATGCCCAGGCCCAGATCATCTTCGGTGTATGGGTACTAGTAGAAAATATTGATCCTCGTCAAACGAAGTGCGAGTGGAGGTGATCTCACGTCATAGATGGTTTTATTTTCTCCCATACCAGAGACAAATTCCATTGGAGGCTGGGCAGGTTTGTACTCTCCTACCTGTTTGTAAACTGCCTCAAGAACACCCAGCTGTTCCAGAGCAAACAGAGCATTTGGCCCTGAGGTACGAAAGTAAGTAGACGTATCGGTGACGCGAAAGGCTATCACCTAGTGACAACCCAGCTCCTATCTCTTCGAACTTGGCCTGCAAATGATTATAGTGAGATACCAGATGTGACTTGGCTACTCGCAAGCCCTACAGCTTGTTCAAACAGCTCAACATGTATGCCGGCCTTCATAAGCACAACAGCGCTGATTGTACGACGCTGTCAGCAAATTACTGGAGATTCAGCTACAGAAACGAACCAAAGAAGGCCGCACATTCCTCCGCCAACTATAGCGACCTTGAAATCTTTGGTTAAGGCTACCAGTTCCGTCATTAGGAGAGAAACCCGCGAGTTATGATGGGAAACTGTGTGGAAATTGTAGCTGACGAACGCAAGTATATACATATGTGTATGTGACTTAATATTCCGTTTTCGCAGAAAGATACACACGACATGTGCATATACGGGGATACTGGGTTCTCGTGTTTTGATTAGCCATAGTAGCAGACCTACGGGTAGCTTTTGTCGGCCAAGAGTACCAGAATGTTCAATAGCCAACATATCACACGTATGAATTCGGACTGTCGGTTTGGGCTATGCCCGCATACAAGGACGCCAGCTTGGTTTCAAAGGATGCAGAATCACATAGGATTGATTATCGTGGTGCGAAAGTTAAAAGAAGCAGTGCCACTCGAGTTGGCCGCAAAGCAAAGCTTCAATTGAGGTCATCGTAAGTTGGTCATGAACAGGAATTACCTAATGCGCGACCCAAGTTTCTACGGTGCTCATGAGTAGTCTCTTATTTTCAACTTTCGATGTCGCTCGACAAGTGTTCTACCGCTCAAGTCTCTCTTATGCCGTCGTAAATCTCAAACCAATTGTACCCGGGCGTAGGTCACTTCAATCTTAACGTGATCGCTTACAGCCTTCTGAATATGCAGTATTTTATAGACGTTCTCGTAGTGCCTTTGCGAGCCGTTCCACGCCTTTCAGATCTAAATGGTTAAGGTTGATATGTCAGCTTACCGTTAGTTGACCAATCGTTGAATAGACTCTGAGCTATCCTCCCTTATGCTCACTGTTAACCGCGTCGGGTCAGTCGTTGAACGCGCCTACGGAGCAGATGGGTTGACTATTGCTTGTCAAGTACATTCACGTTGAACAGTTCCTTTAATGTCTCATTTATTCCTTTTTCAATAGGACGGTAAGGCGGCTGGTCAGAGCGTACCACACGTTCATTTCCATATCCTACCTCGTCGGCTCAAGACTGATCGTTTTTTGCATAACAACGATGAGGTGTACTCCATATTGGATCAGAGCGAGAGTTCGCTACAATCCGAACTCTCAGATATGCATACTTCTGAGCCTCTCAAAGTTGACGCTGACGAGGACAGACGTCCACGTTCCCAAAAAGATATGGAAGAGGAGGCAAACTGGCTTAAAACATTCTTTCAGGAGCAATAGTTAGCATCGTGACGAGACAATAAAGTCTAGTCTGGAGAATATTGAAGCTTATGATAATATGACAGAGGGATACCGTAAGCACCAAGGCTTACGCATATACTCGATTTAAACTCCTGAGTTATCGCGACCTGCTACAACCACAGTTAAACGACGATCGCGCAATAACTGCCACATATGGGCGAGAGGTGGATGTGACAGGATCCCCCTCCAATCGCCGTACAGAATTACCTTCTGGAGAGCAGGAAATGCGCCGCCCAGTAGTACGCCAAAATGCTCCTCAATGTGAGTACAGACGTGAGGTCCAGTTTGGAACTGCTGATTTATAGAGGCGTGTAGCCCGATCGTTTCAATTGACGAGCGACAGTTCTCGTCAGGAGCTGGAGGCATAGTGTAAAAGAGAAAATAATTCAGCTCTTTGAGGTGGGGACAGCCCTGAAGGCAGGCTGTAATATGGTCGTCGAGGCGAAATCGAACGTGCATCCCGAATTCTACAATATGGAGTTGCTTCCCAAACGTTTCCCAAACGTGGAAGAGGCCTAGTTGAGCGAGCGGGAAGTCTACGATAACGGTATCCAATGCCGGAAGTGACCAACGATTGGTTAGCTGACGCAGAAACTGTCCGTTACCACCAAAAAGCCGCAATGTATGCAGCTTGGGTAATGCTAAAGATGTGGACTTCAGCGGGACATAGATATGACCCGCGACGCCTCCAACTGAAAGGTATTGCAGATTAGGAGTATGTTGGAGGACAGCAGACAAGGAGTTAATTCCTCCTGACCGTTCCGCCTCATGATGATACCACCAGTCGAGGCGTCGTAGCGACGCAAAAACGAGTTTATGGGCATCAAAGTGGAACTGAAGGGGCTCGGGAAGAATTAGACGGGGTCGAACAAGGGTCTCTAGATTCGTGCAATGCTTGAGAATCTCTACATAAGAGGGAGGCGGAGTTTGATAACTGGTCGTGACGGTGCTTCGGTAGGGAAGTATGACCCGACGAACCTGACAGATAACGGACATTAATGGAAAACCTTCCAACGCTTCTTGAAACCAGATATACTAACCAGTTTACCATATTCTTCATGGTTAAAGGCATCTCTTAAGGCAGTAAATCCTTGATGAATTCTGAGATTCTCGTATAGAAACCTGACAGTCAGGTCCCTCCAAGTTCGACAAACCAAAGTAAGATTAAGCTTGACTCTTATTGCCGCATCTGGGACGTCAATTGGTGCGATTTTGAAGGGGGTATAGAAAGCTGTGTTGAGATCATGTTCTTTGCGTGAAGCAGTCGCCAATCGAAAGATTTCGAGCCAAAGCTCAGGCGGTAAGAGCTGGACGTAGTCGATCGGCATTCAAGATATAACTTACTAAGCATAGCAAGGTGACAGCTAGTAAAGTATACACTGTCTTCATCATGAACTTTGAAGAGTTATCTCCTGCCTTTGATAACCTACTTCAATCTCGTCGTGAGCGACCTGCCAGCGTATATATATAGGGCATGTCTATATATTAGATTTAGATCATAAGGCTCGAAACTGTCTTGATACGCTGGCGGACGTACTTAGACCGTGAATACATGAGGGTCGAGTTGCATGATCGAGTGAACGTTCTGGGCAACCCTATTGCAACTTTGCATTAGCTAGGCACGTCCCTCCTCTGTATACTTACAAGCGGTAGCCGAGATCTATGATCGATCGATCACTTCGTTGTATGCAGACATTCGTACATTGTACACTGGAATTAGTATATCACAGCAACTATCTTGTGATACATCTTCCAACTTCCTAACAAAACTATGAAGTAAAGGGGAAAACAATTCTGAAGAGCTCTTAGCCTCTTTTAGTAGAAACCCTCAAGATTGCGTAGAACCAAACCCTGGTTTGCAATTTTGCATCGCGATGCTAGCCGAGCCGCTGCGCATATAGCAGATCCTTGCAGGAATACAATCGCCAATGCAAGTATTAGCTTTGATGGATCCTTTGCTTTGAAGATGCCCAAAGGTCTTTAGAAAAATGTGGCAGAATAAACGAGCAGATGTCACGATTACGGCCAGAACTCACCGTTACAAGAGAAGGATCGGCTTCCATAGCTTTAGATACTTTTCAATGTGCGTCATAACAGGACCATAATATATGCAGGTACCTTCCGTAACAAGGTGCCACCAGGTGGCATTCAATGGATCATCCTTCGACCAATTTTGGATGGTCTTCCCGTACGTTTCACGAGTGTTATATTCGTAGGTATAGACTGGGCCAAATGCTAGCTGGTTGTCCAGAGCTGGGTAGGTGCTGACATCGCTTTTCCATCTTGAAAGGATATTCATTGCAGAACAACAAGACTCATCAGTGAGAAGTACATACGTGTGCGCGTCCAGAATGTCGAAGGTCTACATGAGTGTCAGCGAACATAGAGTATAATTTATGAGAAAAATCCTACCGCAGAGTCCACTTCATAAACTCTGAAACCAGAGTTCAGGTTTGTGATGGGGACGAGGGACGGTCCAATCTATCAACTTATTGTAGCACATCAAAGAAGAGACGATACTTCGGTTATACCCATGCCGTTGACACCGCAGTCTCTGCATTCATCTTTGTAGCATTATTTGCGTAGAAAATCTAGTGCTTGGTTAGGACATATACCTGCCTGTCATTATTTGAATGGTGTTTACTGTGAACTGATCTTCATGAGTACTGCAATAATGAAGATCAGTATAGCTTCGAGAGCGGAGTCGGAAGGCACACACTGGCCCCAGAAGATATCTAGAGAAATTAGGGCGATTGAGCTACGTATGAGTTTGAAAAATAACGCACTTGCAATCACATGTGGCGAAAAGCGATCAACGCTATATTTATCGTGATGAGATCTCTCACTCATTGGTTTGAGGCCGGTCTTACATCTGGTAAACTAGAGAAAATAAGTGAGCATTTTCAATGATACTGGGCTGCTAATGTCATTACATAGATTGCTTGGGTTTTTGAGGGGATTGCCGCCGTCCCATCCAGTAAGAACATGGCCAATGATCCAAACTGCAACCTCAAAAGTATCAGTGGAGTATGATTGTTACGGAATAGGGAACTCGACCTCGGTCACCGGCATCCTCTGCGCTCTGAAGCTCATCTGTGAGGAATCTCAGCATGCCTGAGACATCCGGGTCGGTCATATTTATGTAGTTGAACATATTAGCGCTTGAGATCAGCCCCATGCTTCAGATGGTCGTCCGAAAAGCGTTATTATTTACTAACCGATACCCTTATTGGAAGCACAATTAGATAACTCGAAAACACATAATTTGAAAGCTAGAACACAAACACATATCAGTATTCAATGAAATGACTCGGAGTCCATCTCTGCGCTTGACCATGTAAGCGCCGTAGTGGGCTCTAGCGAGGACGACCGAGGTCTCTGGGAGCCAGTTCTCATGTTTCCAAAGGGAAGCAACATGGTTGTAGTTCCAGCTATATTGTTCGGCAAGGGCACCACCTAATGAGTGAGGCGCGTCTTGAGCTCTAGAGAAGTACTCAGAGAAACACCATCTCTGAGCTGCGAAGAAGACATACGAGTTGTAAGAGTCGTGGTTACCCAAGGCCGGATAGACAGGTCCACTACCCAGCATCCGCCTAAACAAGTCATACACAATCGTCTAAACACCAAGTTGGTAATGACACGGCTATTGGCGCGGTGTGTTACCACTGACCTCAGTGTATTCCACGTATGCTCTGTCGTAGAAGAGAGAGTTTGTACGCTGAGAAAGTCGTTACTGGGTCCAGTGCCTTGTTACACACCTTGACAATTCGTTCTCTGGATCGTGAGAGACCAAATCACCAGTGTAGATTGTCCATGCGAATCCCTCATGTTCTGTACCAGCAAGAGCTGGAATTGCTTGAAGGGCTGACATGGCAAGCGCCATTGGTGTGTCGCTTTCACAAATTTGGCTCCTATTGATTAAAGTAAAGACATAAAACTTTAACTCCTACCACAGATATGTGCCAAATCTTGGAGCAGGAAACAAGGTTGTGTTAGGACTTTCCAGATTGAAACTGTTTTTGCGGCAACAAGGCGATTCTGAGGTGCAATTTCCTTCAGACCCCGTTGCGTACCCTTTCATACGAAGTCACTTGAACATGGTTTGTAAAATGTTGTAGGGAAAATTAGTATATACTTGGATCAAGATGAAAATCCGATAAATGAAGAACTTTGAGTCTTTTGCCGCTAGGCTTTCTGCGAGGGGGAAGTGGATTAGGCTTTGGCTTCTTGAACCAACCGGTTAGATTCAACGGCGAAGTTGGTGGCGTCGGGCACATGCCGAGAAATGAGTTACAAAACGCCTAAAGAAGGGTCGTCATGATACATGAAGTCCTTATAAGCTAAGGAGAGAGATACCTGCCCGTCATACCCGCCAGCGTTCATGTTTGAGATAACCTGAGCTATGACAGAGCCCAAGTTACTCCTTCCAAATTGAGCATTGCAATCTTGGGTGATTTGAAGAGACTCGCAGAGCGCAACAGCGAAATTCGGTGATTGCTCGGGTGCAGCTAAGGTAATGAACTTCCAGACCTCAAGTATGGCAAGGCAGCGAGCACACGAGTTATCGCCGAATACAGGATTAACAAAGATCGACTGTGCTTGTTGCAGACCTCGGCTAAGGAGTTCACTTGGCGAGGCAACAGGTGGCAAAGGGTGAGGGTCTGTATTCTTGACTGGAATTGTATCGGGATTTGTCAAAGAGAAAGGGTATATCTCGTGCTTTGATTGATGACAGAGTGTTAGAGTGGAGTGAGTACAATGATCAAAAGTATACGCAACAGTGGCTGGATCCGACACGATAGGTTGAACCTGAACGGATGTCGCAGTCGGGTTGTTGTAGTATTTTGAGAAGACCGAGGTAGGGAATACACCAGGAGCAGTAAAGTTCGAAGGCTGGATAGAACCTGCGAGTACCATCGCAGTTTGTAAAGCCATTAACAGTTGAATATACCAGTGCGTCATGGACCCAGCTAGACTCAAAAACCAGGTGAAGGATAGAGTGTTGCTAACAACACGTCCTTATGGGAACTCAAGTGAGGTCAACTACCGGCTGGGTGGCTGTAAACCTCGAAAAGGAAATGGGACACACGAGGGCCTTGATCAGGCTATCTATAATACCCACGTCAGTGAGAAGCTGGCAGCCAACCTATGACATCTGATGCATGGGATCCGTATTGCAACATCGGGGTTTTGAATTAGAGTGCTGTATCGTCGACGCTGATGGGACCAGGTCATGGTGGGAATGCAGATTAGACTTTTCTCCCTAGATACAAGGCAAGTTTAGATATAACCTGGATACAACTTGCAGGTGTGGAAGAGCTCTGATATGCAAAGGGAGCGAGTCCCTGCCAAGAGGCAGTATCCTTGTAAATTGTTTGTATGCGTGTTTTAGCCTCTAGGTGAAATTCACTCACTTTTGAGCATCGCAAATTTTGTCGTTTAACCTCGTTGTGTTCAGAAACAGGTGTATGATTTCATGAGCCTTCGCTTCGGGGTGCCAGGGAGCCTCTGTGGCACAACTTACAAGTGGGTGACGCGGGTAACGTCCAAGCGTTCTGCGTTGAAGAGACTCGTAATTTGTGAGCTTGACTTGAGCTCACAAGCCATGACTAGGTTTCCGGAACACGAGCTACATTATCACCGTTGATGTGTAACGTTACAAAGGGCAAGCAGCATTGCAGCAGATGATACATAATTTGGTGCGATAATTTATATATAACGGGAGGGGAGATCGTGTTGTGATTTTCTACAGCGACGTTGCTCGTTTCTCCGATCGCTTTGCTCGTATATTTCATTATCAACATCATTGGGCGGGAAGAATTTATCAAATGGTGGCCGACATGCGCGAAGTTTCGAGGACTAAATGCTAAACAGGACAGAGTTGGGGGAAGGCAATGCAAAAGAGAAGTGGTGAAACCTACATGAGTTTTCAGTGGTAATTTCTGCTTGTTGCTAGATCAAGACTGGACTTTATTTGCGAGTATCGGACCAGAGTCTTTGTTCTTCATTTCAGAAGAAGCTGCTGTGGGATCAGGAAGCGAGTGTTCGTCTATGGTGCGTTTAGCTTCCTGCCAGAGGGTGTGTGTATAGTCGTAAATGGTGCGGGAGTATGCAACATAAGGGTCGGTGGCTAGGTCTGGACTATCGGTGGCGTTTGAAGCAAGGTTTGAAGACATTGGGAAATGCAAAGGAGCGAGTATTGTAAAAATTGAGGTTGACTGCGACGTGTATGAGTCTCTGGATGTGCGAATAACAAAAATGGGGGTCGCTTTAACTTACCGATTCCGGGGTTGTATTTATACCGGATCACATAGCCGCCTACAACGAGATACCTTGCAAAAACACTTTGATGCTTCAGTTTTGCTCAATATGAAAACAGGTTGCTACTGATAAAATTTCTTCCAATCAGTTTTAAAGTGGGGGACTGTCGGCGCGATGATAACGGATCCACAGCACTTGGGTGTCATCAACCCGTCTCCTGCGCTACGACGTCGGGTACTTGAGCACAGCTTATGTGCAAAAGTCTACAATGTTTCTGATATTTTGTTACATTAATCAACTGGAAATTATACCCAACAATCGTGGTTTAGCTGGTGAAAAGCAAAAAAAAAAAATAATGGTGAGCAATGAATTTACACCGTAACAGTCGCCTAATCGGGAAATAGATCGCTAATGACGTCAAACACTTCCTTTACCGAAGCTCGTCATCAGGGGTCTTTCGCGGTCTAGACTCTACAATGTTCCAAAATTATACAAGAACAATAAAAAACAATATCCATTAGTCCATTTGTTATCTATCACCGCGAATCACGTCGCCTTAGCGAACTCGACAGGCGTGGATCAACATCTTCCTTGGCTCGAACATCAAGCGTCACAGCCAAATCATGATACTTTTGCAAGTCAACGGCTTCTGACCGGGCAACTCCTGCTGAATCATTCGGTAGCCAAATTATAGGCGGTGGCGCTATCAGCTCAGGAGCATACAATATCCCCGCCATTTCCTCAGCGTGTTCCGCGAAAGGTAGAGGTGGCAAGTGCGGCGGAGCATCGGGATGCGTTCGCGCTGCTCGCTCAGTCGCCGTAAGGTCGTCCAGCGTTTCGGTCCCTGAAAAAGAAGTGTAAGAAAAAGAGACCACCAAGATCGTGAAATGTCTTACGTAACGGAACAGGTCCGCGATAGTTGCCATTCGATGGCATAACAGCTAACGTCAGGCTCATCATTTCCAACACCGACGCCATCGAGCCTCGAAATCGCAGTTCGCGTACATTGTTGCTCCCGCGGCTAGTACCTTCATCGTCCACAGTCCGGCTCATATTCCATGCACCAGTCTCAAATGTATTAAGCGAGTCTTGAGTAATTGCGCTCAGAGAACCTCGTTTCGTTTCTCTGAGCTTCATGCCAGTGTACGCTTCGATAAAGAAAATGACCGCAACTCCTGATCCAGTGAGTACGCCGCCCTCTATCCAGAAGCGCCGGCTCAAAAATATTAGACCCAAAAGAATGGGCTGGAATGCCAATAACGTCCCAAAGCGCTTCAAGACCCAGATTTGTAGCAATCCTCCAGTTTGTGAGTGAGTTCGACCGTAAACATATCCAATGAGATATCGGTGAGCTAGTCGTCTCTATGAGTTGCCGGATTTTCAAGCAGCGTAAGCAACGCACCAATTAACGTCAAAAAAATCAAAATAGTGACAGCAGGTCCAATGAGGGGAAATATTACAGAAAATGTCGACGCAAAGACAATAGCTAAAATACAAGTGGCAGTAGCAAATGATGGATTATATTCTCGAGGGTAGACCGCTGTAAGAGATCAATAGCGATTTCAACAACCGCAACCATGAAAGAAATTGATCGACGTACCTCTAAAGCGTTGTCGAGGAGTAACGGCATGACGTTCATTCCGTAAAACATTCCAAAGGCGAGCAGGTTGAAGCATGAGCAAGGCAGGAAAGATAATCGCGACATTAAAAATGATTGAAAGTGCCAATACGCTCATATAGATAGCTCCGTTGGCAACGGATTGTGCCCTGTCGGAGCTCGTAGAGAAGGCGCGGAATGAAAAGAGTAGTGCGCCGACAGTGGTCAGCCAGATAACAGCCACTGACGTCAAAATATAGAACGTAATCCGAAAGACGAATAACTGGCCTCCGGAGACGGATGCCGAACCGTGAACGTGGGCAATCCCTAGAAAACAGTAAGTACACATCAACCATCATTAGAGAGCAAGAACTACAGTGAACAAGCCAGAGTGCGAGAGTGGTAAACAGCGTTGCCGCAACAGCTGGAGCCAAAACTGTCGCAATTCCAGCTGGTAGTCGATCGGCACTCAAGAGGGGGCGCAAAAAAGTGATATAATGTGAGACATCCGGCGCTGTCGCTAGGAATAAGCCTGAGGCAGCCGCGACTTCAAGAACATGTCAATGAGAGCAGAAGGAATAGCGTCCGAACAACTCACGTCCGACCGCAAGTAGGATCACCACGATTACTATGATAGCCCAAAACACCATGGCATCCAATGGGTTTCTTTCGTTTTGCAACACGTCCCAGCGGATATCCTCCTTTGCTCTGCCTTCGATAAGCTGGATCCCAGGTATGTACCTCAGTCCCCGTCCTACCATCAGCCATCCCTTAATTCTCGCACCATCAGCAATATCCTGATAGCTTTCCTTTTGTGCCTCCGCAATCTCCGCATTAATAACTTTAAGTTTTGAACGCCACAGTGTGATGTCTGCGTACACATGTCCAAGGTTATCAAAGTCGATGCCCTCAAGCGGTCGCACGAAGGGCTGTGATGGTTGTAGACGGAGATGCGGAGGTTGCACTGTCTCTGGGCTGTTTGGTGTATCCCGAAGTGGGAAAGTTTCCCGCCGTGCTGAAGAAACAGGCTCCTTTTTTGGCCTTCGTCGGAATGTTGATGGACCGGGAGAGCCATTTGGTTCGCTCTGTACGTCGGGCGGTGCTTCCTTGCTGAGGTCCACCCAGGCTTCACCACCCAAAGTATTGGCTTCATATTCCCGGCCATCCAAGACTCCTAGTTCGTCTACCTCGTCGATCATAGAATCCATTGCGTAATTGGGGCCAAACCTCCTGGGATCCGGGATAGGTGAAAGCGTGAATCTTTCGTCCACTGTCGGTGAAGTTTCCCGGGGCGCAATCTGGCCTGTTTTATCGACGACAACGTGACTTCCTAAAGGTAGGCGGCCATACACAGAATTACGGTTCACTTCGAGAAAGCGACTACCAGTTATTCGTGAGTGAATGCTTTCTGTTAAACTAGGAGCACTGGAGTCGAGGCGGCCGCCGCTAACACCGCGAACGGTGCGTAACTTATAGTATTGAGAAGGCGCTACAAAAGAAGTGGGTGCAAGGGATGATGCAGCGTATGCAGGATTAACATGTCGGCGTCGACCTCTTTGAGTCCTCTGGAACATGTTATATAAGTGTGTGCAAGTAATGAAGGGATGAAATACAGACTCGAGTGGAATTTCGTCCGAGCGGAAGGGGGCGGCTAATGTAAGGGCGGCTAGGGTCCACGGGTGCTGGTGGCTCAAAATCGGCAATTGAAGGATCCGGTGTCGTGACCCGAAATGAACCAATATACCGTGTCTCTGCAATTTCCAGATTTTCCAAGATCTCGTCCCGTTGCTCAATTAAAAGAGCTAGGGCATGGGTATCACTGGTACAAAGTCAGTCAGACGCAGCTAGTTATTAATTGATACAACCCACCCTATTGAGAACAAACTCTGTACATCAACCTCCAGATTGGCCTCTTCCTCGCTGGTTAAAGGTTGCCTTTCCTCCGTCCGTGCCCTATGCCCTGCACTTCGGTATCGATCGCCGTTTCCGTTATTTCTCCCGTTTCGAGATCCCAGAGAGTAGCTCAACCCCGACTTCACAATGAAATCTTTGAGTCTTTGTTCACCCCAACCGACAAATCCTGGTGCCTTAGTCGCGCTCAGCCACCCCAGCTCCTTTCCCTCGCACTTTATATCCGTGAAGTCTTTCCTAAATCGGATGAGCCTGTTGAACTCGCTTATGATTTTCCAAAGCGCGGGCAACAACCCCAATAAAAGAGTCAGAACAGTGAGGACGATGACACGTACGCGCGCGTTTTGTGGGTCTCCAGTCGCACGCGCTTGAATTTTGATCAGATTAGAGGGAGAAACGCTTCCATTATCAAATAACCGGAGTAGTCGGAGGAGACTCAGGTCCTGGAGGGTAGAATATGCACCTCCAAAAATGGTGGTTGTGCCGCTATTTGCTATACAGGGCGTTGAAACGAGATAGAGAGGTAGTGCTCCGGCAAGGCCAAGGACCGACCAGCCCAACGCGATGAGAAAGCCGATCCAAAGTGCACGTTGGTTGAGCAGTTCGTCGGATGGGAAAGTCTCTGCGTCTTTGGCCGCGGAACGACCTGCGGCGGTTACATCAGAGGGTATCGGAGGTACTAGAGGAACGTGAGGGAAAAGGAATGCAAAAAAACCCGATCCAAGGGGCTTAGGGCGAAGGCTAGGGACTGCGACGTAAGTACTTTCAAAGATTTTGACGTGTACACGTACTCTTGCTGGAGAAACCATTCCCTTAACGCGTATATTTGTCTAAAACGGGGACGAATGATGGCGAAAAGTATCTAAAGTCGATCAAAGAAGCATGAGAATACAACAAAAGAAGGTCACACCAGAATTTCGCACCCAAAGGATAAGGCCAATCGTGCTAGGCAATACGAGTGATGCTAAAATGCCTTCAGATGAGGAATCGAGAGCATCTCCAATGCAAAATTGTCGAGAGTTGATAGCAGGTATACTTGACGAAGATTCAGAGCTGAATGCCGCCGAAGCAGTAGAAGTGGAGGATGGCAACGATGGATCTGAGCTAGAAAAACCTGTATTCGAAGCCGAGTTTACACCTGATAGAGTAACGACAATGGACTCGGAAAAAGACGTGAATGTCGTAGCGGGTTGGGTTACGGTGGTAATTGGGAAAGTACTGGTGGAGGTTATTGTCACGACTCCGTCAGATGGGGAATTGTTGCTGGGTATAACCGATGTCTGAGACTGATTTGGAGATTGGGTATTAGTATTTGAAGCTGGTATGGGTGTAGAATTTTGTCCCTGGTTGGGAGGTATCGCAGGAGTAGGGATGGGAGTTGATGACCACCATTCGTTATGTAGATCTCTTGGTCGGGTGAGGATGTAAGCGTTTGGTCGTGGAATGGACATTATACAAGTCGTAGAAATGTCGTCAAAGTGCCACAGTGGGCAAGGGTATAAGTCGAGCAGCAGTAGCACTGTAGCAGTAGCAGCAGCAGAAAAGGTGAATACAAAGAAACGCCGGTTGACTGCTACTGTACCAAAAAAATCCTTCCTCTTTTGGCAACTCGGTTGATTCTGATAAGCTTCCGCACAACTCACTGACAGTGACGGGAGGGTCAGAAAAATGATTTGGTAAAGGTACAAGGGTGAGAAGCCTAGTGTACGTCGGTATGAAATAGTTTCCAGTTCATTTGTGGAGCAATTGCATGTATACGTAGCTACTTATCATCACTCATGTCATTTCCACGTTTCCCAAAGAACCAGCCCCGAATGGGTACATATATAGTATCTGTGCACATGCGCAGAATAGATATGTAGGAGTAGATATACGGTAGCCCAATCCGGAAAATGTATGTCCACTTCTACCAGCCTTATGATTCTTGAAGAGCATTTCCATTGATGACAATCTTGGGGTGGCCGCTGAGCCATGGAGGGGCACCTTCACCAGATGCAACAGCGGGTGACGGCACCTGTGACCGAGTCGGGTTCTTCACGCTCAAGGTCATCGGCTTCCGTTGTCTTCGTGCTGACTTCTGTTTCTCTGGATCATCACTGGTCTGTTTACTCGAGATGCAACCCATTGATATTGCGCCTTATAAGCTATCATCAGCATGCTCAGTACATGCTGACGATGTAAGCTGCACCAGAATAGACTCACCACTGGTAGGACTTTTACGGGGGTTGAAGGCAGACGGTTGTTATGGAATGGGCTATATAACTGCTTGCGTTATGATCTTTATGATGATCTATTAACGGCGACGTTGAGATCCCTGATGAGGGTAGAGTCTAGACTCTAGACTCGACGCGATCTCGTCACGTGTGACAAGCTAAGCGAGGCACAGTGCAGCGAAGTCGCTGAAAACAGTGAACACTTACACTACAAAGTGTTGTCTGCGGTCATGACAAGCACAGTTAGGCAGGTTCGTAGTTTCTGGCTGGCTCAGATAGTTGTCTTTACGGATTGATACAGGCCAATGCAACACCCTCAACACTTCAGCATGCTCAGACAGAGGCGATCCTGACAATGCTCAACCTGAACAATCCCCCAGAGCCAGCGAACACAGGAAAGCAAGGGTCGAGCAACAAGCCTACTCTACCTACTGGCCCTCCAATTTGGAAAATTCTGGTCCTTGACCAGCAGACCAAAGACGTTTTGGCAACCGTTTTACGCGTACAGGACCTCCGAGATGTTGGCGTTACTCTTCATGTGTATGTCTGCATATCTGGATTTCAAGTGGTATATCGATTAGTTCTCCCCTATCTCCAGGCAGTTGCACTCATTACGACCACCTTTACCCGATGTCCCTGCCGTTTACTTTGTTTCTCCTACCCTGAATAACATCCGACGAATAGCGGAAGATCTCCAAAAGGGCCTATATGAATCATTCTATCTCAACTTCGTTGAGCCTTTGCCACGCAGCCTGTTGGAAGAATTAGCAGCCTCAGCTGCACAAGACGGGACGGGTGAACTTATACAGCAGGTATGACTATATCGTCTCATTCTTTCACTACACGCCTTCATACTTCCTTCCCTGGTCAGATCTTGGATCAATACCTTTCTTTTATTGCACCGTCACCATCACTCTTTTCGCTTTTAACACCACCTCCGCGAGAAAGTACTTCTATCACCACACCACCCGACTCAGCCTCCACGTCGTCTAGCTATACCATCCTTAACTCACCCTCTTCCACTGACCAACAAATCGAGGAAGAAGTGGAACGGGTGGCAAATGGACTGTTTAGCGCAGTAGTAACTATGGGTTGGTGCAGCGCAATTATTCAACAAGCCTACTACGGCTAAGATATGGTCTTCCGATAGGACAGGTTCCATTTATACGTGCTCCGCGAGGCAATGCTGCTGAGATGATTGCTAAAAAATTGGACACTAAAATACGTGACGCTATACTCACGGCCTCGCGGTCCAACACTTCAACCTCCACCCTTTTTGCCACAGATACCACCGGCCTGGCCAACCTCCAACGTCCCCGTATGACCCATTTTTGTGGATACTGTATGTAGCGCTAACGATTCTCTGCAGTTCTTCTGGTTCTTGACCGCAATGTCGATCTCGTCTCTGTCCTATCTCATGGCTGGACATATCAAGCTCTTGTCTCAGACTGTCTCGACATTAAGCTCAACCGTGTCACCGTGGCATCAAAAGAGCAACCTAAGAAGGAGTATGATCTCGATTCAAAGGATTTCTTTTGGGCACGTAATGCAGCAAATCCCTTCCCGCAGGTAGCGGAAGAGATCGATTCAGAGCTGAACAAGTATAAACAAGATGCTGCTGAAATTACCAGGAGTACTGGCGTCAGCAATGTAAATGACATTGCGCAGTTGTGAGCTATTATTCTGCAGAGGAGGGGGCTTTTTGTCATGCTTTTATAGGGATTTGTCAACCAACGCAGCGCATCTAAAAACAGCTATCACCCAGCTTCCGGAACTAACCGCGCGCAAAGCGACGCTCGATACACATATGAACATCGCCAGTGCACTTTTAGAGCACATCAAGACGCGTGGTTTAGACGAGCTCTTCAGTACGGAAGAAGCGATCAATAAACAGGTTTATCCAAACAACCTTTTCGCATATCGCCCTTTTTGCTGATTACGCCATAGACTGTCAATTCTATACTTGAGATGCTTCGTGCTTCCCGGGCCGACGGCGACTTTACACCTCTAGACAAACTGCGTCTTGTGCTCGTGTTTTATCTCTCTTCGCCGGATAATGCGATTACACGCGAGGATGTCAATGAGCTTGAAAAAGAGCTAAAAGCTGCAGGTGCAGATATCACAGCTTTTGATTATGTTCGACGGACGCGGGAAATCTCACGTTTGACGACGTCATCGAGCGCCGCGAGTGGCTATCAGACACCCAATCTCGGTGGTGTTGCAGGACAGGGTGGAGAGTTGTTCAAAGGGTTTAGCGCCCTTGGTAACAAAGTGAGTTTCTCCTTGGTCTTGGGGTGGAATAAAGAGCCAATATAGACCATCTTCTACGCCTCTTTAGCTTACAGATCGTCTCCAAGGACGTGCATTGGAAAATCTCATATCCGGGGTGAAGAACTTTTTGCCTACCAACAAACTTCTTCCCGTCACTCGCCTTGTTGAAGCTCTGATGGACTCGTCAGCAGCTTCAAATCAGTCTTTGCAAGAAACTGATGAGTTCGTCTTCCTCGATCCACGCGCGCCTCGGCATGCCAATGCAGGACTTACTGGAGCCCCAGGTAGCAGCGGTGTCACTAAAGGAAAACGGATGGTATTTGCTGAGGGTATGGTCTTTATGGTCGGCGGAGCCGGATATGTGGAGTACGGGAACCTGGAAGAGTGGGCGAACCGAACTGGAAAGAAAGTAACATACGGGGGGACGGATATCATTGATCCCGGAGGATTCGTGAAGATTTTGGCGGGATTAGGGGGAACGGCAACTGTTTAATTAGATACGTAGATTTCGCATAATGTCCTATTATAAAAGCGAAGAGATCCTCGCGCAATGTGCACAGCGGTTGAGTGGGGATGTATCAATACAATCATGTTTCGACAATTTACAGGATCATAAATATTGATGGCTATATGTCTCCTATTTCTTTTTCTGATTCAGAGCGAGGATCTGGACCAGACGAATACTACATGACTCGCTCAATATCTTGGATGTTCCACACGACGAGGAAAGACTTACAAAATGTTGACCATATCCAACTGTAAGCTTATGGACTCAGTCATAGGATCAGCTTTCATAAGCCCTTGTTCCACAGCCCGACCATGTTGGAGGATCTTTTGCGTACTAATCATATCATGAGCATAGCCTTACTGAAAGTGAAAGAAGGGTAAAACCCACTCGTAGAGCACAAAGCCGCCAAAGACTGCCAATCCACCATACAGGGAGATGGCTTCAGTAATGGCCAGACCGCGCATGCCAAGTGGGAGTGCCATGGGTGCAAGAGAACTCAAAGCGACAACAGTAACACCGGCAAGAAGGGGTCCGCCCAAGTTTAGGTACTTGTCATTTCTGCCACAGAAAAGGCGTGGGCATCAAATATGGAAACAGAAACTAAGATGCTTACTTCGCCGTCGCACCGACATATGAGAGTGAGCCGACGACCCCACACGTGTAAAGCGCAGCTCGTGAGAGGAGCGCAGGGTGAAGGAAGAACAGGGGGCTTAATGTGGCGGCTTGGAAGCCGTTGAAAGCCTAGGATAGCCATTTCAGCGAACGCCAATAGTAGAGGCGAATAATCTGCACGAACGAGCCAAAACAGGTGCTTTTGGACGGTCTTCTCTGGAGGAGTGTAGAACACACCCATCATAGAACCAATACCCCCCACAAGACTCACGCCGAGGACAACCCCTAGCCAGAATCAGTATGGTGGAAGCACTGCGATGATAACGACATGGTCACATACAGGGATTAGTAGCCATGATTCTGTAAACGAAGCCAGACCGGAACATTGAACGAGCGGCAACAGCAGTCAAAGCTAATCCACCTGCTGTGTACTGGAAGCTATTATTTAAAAGTGATCTTTCTCCTATAGAAAGAGATTCGCGGGTTTCACGATTGAAGACCGCCTCAACCACTATGACTGCACCAGCCACCCCGGCCTAGAAAGTGCAAGGAGGATCGAGATGTTGTAATCCAGTAATTGAAGAAAAGCACGCACAGCTGTAGTAGCAAACCGTCTCCATGAGAAGCCTTGTGCTTGCTGAGCTACAGGCTGCTCAGTCATATATGACCTAGATGACCTGAAGAACGTTTGAGGCGGCCATCTGAAGCTATTAGACCGACTACTAGAAAGTAGAATATTTTGCTTGAAACATAGGCTGTTGCTACTGTAGAACCTTTGGACAAAGGGTATTTTTTGGCGTGCATATATGTGAACTGGATTTGTTTGAAGTAGCGGACGAAGTGTATTGAGACGAAGCATGGTCGGATGCTTTGAGAAGTAAGGTGATGACACATTATATAAACATTAGATATCGGATGCCGAATGGATACGTCATATCTTTGCCCAGATCAATATAATTTAGCAAATCCAATACATCCCTCCCTACTGTATTACCTACTATGTAGCATACATCGCCTTCGTCCCCGTCCGCCGTGGTGCCTGCAATGCCGGTATCTTATTTGCATCTATGACTGCAACTTGCCTACACTCGAGCGCCAGTGCGATTCGGTTAATCCCATCACCTATCTCCCAAGTGATCTCAAACACGCCAGGCCTCTCTGCCCCGGCATACCACGACCACCGCTTCTCGTATGACTATGTAACAGTAGTGTACCAGCTGAGCTGGATATCTAGTATGCAACGAATTCACATACCGGAACGTGATAGACGTAAAACCAGCCATCGCCACCACCCGAGGCAACGAAATGACCATTTGGGCTAAATGTGACAGTATAGACCGGGCGCTTGTGATCCGTGAATATTTTCAGGCACTCGCCCGTAACTGAGTCCCATATGCGTGCCGTCCCATCAAAAGATGATCTAGAGATGAAAAGAAGCTCATTTGTCGATAATAGCGCAGCGAAAGGCCTCAACATACGTTGCGATGAGTGGATGAGGTCCAAGTGTCTGATCAGGACACCAGGAGAGTGTGCTGACCGAATGTTTGTGCCCTTGTAGGACGACAACAGCATCCAAAGCAATAAACCCTGGTATAGAAGTGTCAAGGTCGCTCAGATTCCATACCCGCGCTGTCATGTCATCTGAACATGTCGCTACCCGCGTTCTTGAAGGGCTACATTTAACTTGGTTAATTTCATCAGTATGTCCACTGGAACATAAAACGTCAGGTGGGCCCATACCCCAATCACATGAAGGGCGTACACTAGTTTCTTGAGTGGCTGTGTTTGATCTACTCGCATGATGAAAAGGACCCTGTCGGCACCACAGGTCGCAAATGTTTCGTCGTCTAGCCAGTCCACATCCAGGCAGCAATCTAGTAGAAATCGTAATGATTTTGACCTGCGGAGAATTAGATGTCGGCGCACCGCTATGACAACGATACTGTTTATGTAGGCGTTTTCCATTAACATCCCAGACACAAAATGTGTTGTCCAGACTCGCGGTCAGCAGCCACTTGCCAGTTCTGGAGAATCGTACAGAAAAAATAGGCCCCTACATACTTGAGATAGAACAAACAGTCTAGTGACAGAAAACTTACTTTATGCCATGTACTCGAAAAATATAATGAACCGCTAGGAGTGCATATTCTGAGCAGAGAGTCATACGACCCAACAGCTAGAAGTGTCCCATCACTATTCCAGTGGAGGGACGTGAGATCCCCTTGTTCTGACCCGACAGCAAAGTCTATAACAGTTGGATCTGCATAACTTTCTGGGGCTTTTGTCAAGTCCCACAACTTCACGGTGGCGTCTTTAGATCTATGCACAAAACTTTTAGTCAACAGATAGCCAGGGGTATGGATAAGCTTGCCCAGAAGCTAATATGCCATGCCTGGCAGGATTAAATGCACAAACAAATACCTAAGACGAGGTCATAAAAAGAGCGCGTTCAAAAAAAATAGACATACAGCACAAACCTCTGTTTTGTGGGCTGGGAGAAGTACGATCGCATCTGGAGTAGTCACTTCATCGCCGGGTCCTTGTGAACGTTGTTTAGGTTTTGCAGACCTCTTGGACGCTGGCTCCGGTGACGTGTTCATTACTTTAGCAAGATCAGATGATGTGCCTTTAGCCTTCACCGCTGACAATGTGCATTTAGGTAGCAGACAAAACCAAGAAGTAAAAATTAGACCAACATTCTGTCGAAGCGTCTACCTCCATATCCTCCATATCCCTTTTGGCGCGCTTCTCCACGGGACCTTCTGTCGGCACAGTGGTCGGTGACTCTTTGCGTTTTGGAGTTGCATCAGTAGATACCCCATTCAACTTCGGCTCTTTTGTAGGCCCAGCAAATAAAACTTGTGAGGAAACAGTTTGTGCAGGCTTCTCTTGAGACACCTCAGAAGAGCAAATGTGCGGTTCGAGGAGTGAGAAGCCACTCTTGCAATTATTCGTGAGCGCGTTTCCTTTCCAGTGTGATTCAACTTCGGTATATAGCAAGGACTTCCCAAGAAGCTCGATCAACTCTCCCCGCGGAATATGCTTCGATGCGTTCGGAGAGCGGTCGAGCTGACCCTCCATTTTCACTGCAAACGCGGAATGCGTGAAGCCTAATTTAATTGGCTGAGTTAAAGGTTGGTAAAAGTATATGTTTAAAAATACCAGAATCAATAAGGTATGCATAAATGAGGCAATTTACTTCGTCCGCCGTTATACGAATAGTATGATCCATCGCGGCGGTCATTAATCAAGTACAGTCGAGCGAAAACAGCCACGAGCCGATATTTGTGTTTGTTTACACGATCGCCCGAACTCGGCTTATCAAATGTCATTCAAGTTAGTCAGTGCATCCCGTGCCGATTCAGATGTAGCACTTACTGGCATATTCTTCACACACCATCATGCAGAACGATTGGGATGCCCCAACGGACGGCGAAGATGGCGAACAACAGCGCCAGAACGGATCTTCTGAAAGTCCGTCGTCGTCTATTCAAGACATACTGAGCAGTGAGCGATAATACATAACTTGCAGGGGCAGTGAGCTTTAGCTCTAACTCACTCAGCGTTGTTTAATCTGCAATCAAGTGGAGGCCCTCGGGGTGGTGGGCGCATCATCAGACTCTCTGGGATCAATGTACAAGACCTCTCCAGGCTTCTGAACGTTCGATATCCTGGAAATCAAAACTTCACACTAGATGAGGAGGATGTTGAATCGGACGAGGAAGATGAAGACGATGGATACTATAATTCTTTCCGTGCTGCATCCCGTATTCCGTGGAAGGGCCCCAAAACTACAGAGCCACAAGAAGCAGGACTCGAATTACTTAACAGTGGAGACTTTGGTAGAGTAGCGAATAAATCCCGATCGCGGCGTAAGGACGCCAATCTTGCAACGCGAATCTTTGATCGTGCAAAGAAGCCCCAGCCAATAATATACAAAGAGGATTATGCTACAGTATGTTTTTATCAATGGCCTTAGTCTCAGAGATTCCTGACCTATCGCCAGGATCTTGTACCTAACTCCAACGGCACCGCTATCTCCATTCACGACGCCAATATCTATACCGGACAGTATTCTGCAGGTCAGCTGCTTCATAACATTAACACAATTCAAATGTAAACTCTTGTCCAGATTCATCTTTCTACTACACTTGCTCTCAAGGTAAGAGAACCCCGCACTTCAACTACGATGGATAGCCCTTTCGAAAACTCAACGTATACAGACTTCCGACTCCACGTCTTTGACACCACAGCTCCCCTCCTGTCCCCCGGCTCTCGAAACCGCACAGGTATAAATCTCCAAACTACTATGGAGCTTCGGAAGTCCATCCAAGGCCACCCTGGTCGATGGACAATAACAGACGCTAACCTCTCACCCGATAATGAAAGGTCAACATTGGTTTACCTCTTCACATACACAACTTATCAATCTATGCAGGATGATATATTCCTCTATAGTAAGCGACTTTACTAGTTTGTTACTCTTTTCCTAGCTCCTAACTGCTGTAGACCCCGACCGTCTATATGACAAACGTTCTCGATGAATCCCAGGCTCAGATACCTATTTCGTTTAGCGATCCTTCACGTTCTTCACATATACGGGCATACGGAGAAGGTTTTGGTATATGGAGCTGTCGTTTCTCGGCGGACGGGAATGAAGTTGTTGCAGGAGGAAGTGGTAAATTATTTGGTGAATCATTTTAATTTATCACCTTGGAGGCATTCTCAATACCAATTGACCCAGTCTATGATCTCCTTGCCAATCGTAGAACAGTCAAGATAGAAGCTCACGGCGACGACGTAAACAGCTGTTGTTGGGCCGATACCTCATCTGGGAATGTGCTAGTGAGTGCTTCCGATGACACTTTCATCAAAATATGGTATGTGTGAACTCATTACGTTGCTTAGCCATTTTCTCATACACTTCTATAGGGACCGTCGATCGTTAGGTGCATCCAAGAAACCTTCAGGTGTTCTTGTCGGACACACTGAAGGCATCACATATGTCTCTGCAAAAGGCGACGGTCGCTACGTCATATCAAATGGCAAGGACCAAGCCATGCGCCTATGGGATCTTCGCAAGATGCGCACCAGCCATGAATATGATGTCATGGACAAGGTAGATTACGGGGTACGAAACTTCGATTATCGGTATGCAAGAAGCCCATGTCTAGATCATAGATTTCATAGCTGATCTTATGGTAGATACCCTCCATACCCAGAGCCGAGATATAAAGCGCATCCTCTAGATTGCAGTGTTATGACATACTACGGCCATACCGTCATGCGCACACTTATCCGCTGCCACTTCAGCCCGATGGAAACAACAGGAGCCCGATACTTATACTCCGGATCAGCCGATGGACAGGTACATGTACGTATCATCGTTCTCTCTTTTCGATTTCCCTCTATGAACTTGTTATATCAGATCTGGTCGCTTGACGGAAGAGTTGTACAAGTTTTGGATTGTACAAAAACGTCGCCGATGGCAGTTGACCCGTCCGAGCCTGAGCGCCCTTCGAATAGACATAGACGCTCAAACGTGTGTGTACGAGATGTTAGTTGGCATTCTCGGGTAAAGCTCACTTGACACACTATCACATCCAGCATTGACATTGTGTCCAGGAACCTGTAATTCTAAGTGCTGGCTGGCACAATGATCATAGTGGTAGCATCGTTGCAAGACACGAATGGAAAGGGTTACTGAAGATGCGTGGGGTCCTTGAAGATTGGGCTGAGAAAGATCGACGTGAACAAGAAGACACCTCAAGAGTACGACGCTCCCGCCGACTAAGCGAACGGCGGGCAATGCAGCAACTCCCGGGGGCCTTTGAAGATGACGAGGAGGAATAGCAGGGAGAAGTAGGGTTGTATTCTACATAAACATTGTATCAACATTTGAAATGATCTCAACTGCGCCGTGCTGGGTTGCTCGATCATTATTGATCACCATTACATTCCTCCACGTCTCTATGGACACAGAAGTACAAACTCATGGCTTCCCAGTCGGATACTTCGTTGTACGCAACTTGGCCACTAATCGGGTGCTAGACGTGGCTAGAGATAGTATAGAGGATGGGGCGGACATCATACTGTACCCCGAAACCGAGACTTCCCTAGTTGAAAGTATGTTTAACCTCGCTCATTCTTACATTGTTTTGCATACGCCTATGCTTATCAGGTAGACGGAGACCGGAGTCTAACAACCAAGTATTTCAGACTACACGAGGCGAATCCGGGTCTAACGCTAACCCCACTAACTAGGTGTTTTTCATTGACACGTCGGGAGCTCTATGCTCAAGATCGTCTGGACATGCGGTGGACATAGAAGGTAGCGTCGAAACCAAAGAAACATAATGTACTAAATGACGAATTTGTAGGTGATACGCTGGTATTGCGGCATAGACGGCCTGTCTCACATCCGTTTCCCAACGTCTACGCGCATCCTCCTCCCATATTCTCATATTCTCCAGCCAGTGGAGAGATATCAGTACATTTTAAAAGTGATCCAACATATCCACCGCTCGAGCAACGTTCAGATGCTTGGCAGAATAACTCTTACCTATTAACGTCGATTCCACTGCGCAAGCCAAAAACTATAATTGACGATGCCGCCGCCTTCTTCTCATCCGCGATCTCTACCCCCCTATCATTCATTTCGGGTCGGGATGAGGTGACTCGCGCTACTCCAGACGAGGTGTTCGCTGGACCTATCGACTTGAATGAGAATGAAGTGCTGGAAGAGGATCGTACTGAGGAAGCAGAAGTTGACGACTCCCCTGATCCTGAGAGGAAGGTCAGGATGATTGCAGTTGTCGATAAGGACAGAAAGGACAAACACCTTGGTGAGAAGGCTAAAAGGCGCAGACAGTGGCAAGTGACCTCCTTGCGAAGAGTTGATAGAAAGACAGGCGGCACATGACAAGTCCATGGCTGTAATGGCATTATGTACTCGTATATATATATAGTAGGCTGTTGGCCGAATTCCATGATTCTCCTCTTCGAATGATGAAGCTGATACTTCAACTGACTGCGTTAACCCTTTCATTGATCCCTAGTGTTTTCAACCACCAGACAGTTTTAACTGACGGAAAAACCCCAACTTGGAAATCGAAATACGGCCCGCAACGCGATCAACCGTTCTCGGGACCTCTATCCTTCGCTCATCTTCCATACAGTCGCTGCTTGGACAACGAGAATGACCTATTTGACATCGCGATTTTGGGCATGCCATTCGATACAGCCGTAACCTACAGACCTGGGTAGGTTCTATCAATTTTATCTGCATCAAATATCGAACGTCCGCTTGTAGCGCGCGATTCGGACCACATGCTATCCGTTCAGGGAGCAGGCGACTGCGCGACACGTTTGGTTATACTGTAGCCTGGGGCAGTAGCCCGTATCAGCAAGGGGCAAAAATCATAGATTGCGGTGACGTGAGCCATGCGTTATCCACCAGCTTATATCCTCATTTTTGAACATTGGCAGATTCCTGTGACCCCTTTCGACAATGCCCTTGCTATGGATCAAATAGAAGTAGCATATTCGACACTCCTCGATAGGGCTCCTGCGGGAAAGATGACACGCCCGCGTATTCTAAGGTCAGGAACCCAGACTGTGCGTCTACTTGTGGACTCATATACGTACTACAGTTTGGGAGGCGACCATACAATTGTGAGCTGTTCCAGAAGCCAGCGAACACCTGTTTTGATTGCCGAACCTCCCTTAGGTCTTACCTATACTACGTTCCCTTTATAAAGTCTACGGCCCAATTTCAGTCATTCACTTTGATGCACACATCGTTTGTGATGTAACCAGGAAATCTCTTCGCCTCTCTGACCCGATACCTTACAGGACACCTGGAAACCAGGAGATCGATACCCTGATCAGGTCACCGAGCAATCTCGCCTTACACATGGAACTTTCTTTTATCTTGCGCAGGAAGAAGGAATCATATCCAACAGCAGTATTCATGCAGGAATTCGATGTAAATTCTATGTGAGCACACGTGCTTTGCGAAAAAGAATTTACGTCGAGGTTTTTACAGGGATTACCAGATCTGGAAATTGACAAGAGTGTTGGTTTCGAAATGTTGACGACAGATGATATCGACGACCTTGGAATCCCTGAGGTCATTCGCAGAATTAGGGATCGCGTTGGAGACACACCTGTATATCTTAGGCAAGCATTTCTGCGCCGCGCCTCTGAAGTCCAACTGATAGTAATTCAGCCTTGACATCGACGTGATCGGTGCGTAGAATGACGCCGTTGTAGCCGTCTGACTCACTTGCTGGAAAGATCCTGGTCTTGCCCCTGCAAGTAAGCTACTTGAGTTGTTCTCCTTGCACAAATGCTTATGAAGTAGCTGGAACTCCTGAGCCTGGGGGTTGGACTATTAGAGAAGCCAAGCGCATTCTTAGGGGGCTTGCTGGTTTGAATTTTGTGTGAGCTATAGCTGTCTGCTTGTTTCCACGGCTATGAGACTAACTTGCCTCATAGTGGAGCTGACCTAGTAGAAGTCTCCCCGGCTTATGACAATGGTGCGTACCGTGATTACAACTCCGGGATGTGCGCTGATCAAGCGCAATTACGTAGCGGAAATTACGGCCATCGCTGCTGCAAATCTTGTGGAAGATTTCCTCTCTCTGTTTGTTGCAGAGAAACCTCCAGACCATGGCAACAACGGCCACAGGGATTTGAAGGATGAGCTATGACCGCCTCAGGCTTTCCTCATTTGAGATATCCTAGGTCCAGATGTTCCATCGACGTTCAGTAATAGCCCTTGCTCTTCGACAAAAGGTTCATCTTGATTTCTGCACTTAGTTGGGTCGAGAAATTACTCTTATAACATCGCATGTAAGTTGATACTAGATGAAATCCTCCTTAACTTGAAAACTTCTTCGAATAAGGGAAGGGCAATAACCCCTGTCACTTTATTCACGGCTCCGTTCGTATCATCTGAACCTACTACTGGCCCAGACATCAACGATCCTATCACAAAGCCTGGGATGCTGGGGTGTAGTCGTCCAGCCGAGCATTGCTTGATTTACCTTTGGACTTGTAGCAAGCTCTTCGTCAACTCCAAGAATTTCTTGCGGTATCGAGTGCGAAGTATAGAGATGATGAGAAGTCCATACTCCCATTTGAAGTTCCATATTTTCAATGGTTTACACACTACGGTGCTGTATCAAGACTCTCATGATCACTTTGAGAACCTTGTGTACTTCGCTGGTTGTTACATAAGGTTTGTTATCTTGTCGATTTTCATCAATATCAACTGCGACCAGAGAGTCTTCAATGAACGAACAGAAGGTTGAAACATACACCCTGAGCGGTTAGTTCCATCTAAGCCGTCTGAACTTCGCACTGGCGACTTAAAAGTGCGTCAGGGTCCTTAAAGGTCATAGAGAGATTTTTCGACCTCCCATTGGACTATAACAACCCAGAGGACAAGAAAATCCAAGTTTTTGCTCGAAGTTTAATCCCCATGGATAAAGTGAAAACAGCAGAAGATGAAGCCAAGCTACCCTACCGTAAGGATTTGACTTCCGACGATAGCCTCTTGTAGCTCAACATTCCGAATTAACGAACCAAGTTGTATACCTACAGGGTAAAATTGAACTCACTGATGTTGCAATGTGAGGCCTTTAACTATACATCAGGGGGTCCAGGATTTGAAGTCGATATTGAAGGCTATCTCGCAATAGCCGCCATCGTAAGTGTATGTATCTAGAAACGCAGATCATTCTGCTAATATAGTGGGCAAGATACACGATCACGGTTATCAGGTCCTCAAACGCTGTACCCCAACTTCATCCCGATGTAGCTGATGACTTTCTACAGACACTCTGGCTTGATCCTCGAGGAACTGGATTGAGTACCCCGTTTTCTGCCGATCTTGTTTCAGACAAGACAGATCAAGAAATTTTCGAGTACCTGAAGCATTTTCGTGCCGATAATATAGGTATGTATCTCTGGCTTATCCCCATCTCGACATGTTATATCTCATAATATGTAACAGTCAGAGACTGTGAGGCCATCCGAAACATTCTGCTTGATCCCCTCCTCGATGAAAACGCGAGAAAATGGACAATTCTTGGCCAAAGTTTTGGTGGTTTTTGTGCCTTGACATATCTTTCCTTCTTCCCTCATGGGCTGGAGGAAGTTTTCATCACCGCCGGATTACCGCCCCTAGTGGATTCCCCTGATCCTGCTTTCCGCAACATAGAAAGTAAATCAATCCTTTTCGCAAAAGATAGCGTTTCAGAATCTGGACAGGAAACATTCTTAACCGCAATGAAATTTACTATAAGAAATACCCTTCTGATATCAAGCGGGTTTGTTCCTTGTTACTACCCATGGCCTATTAGATGTGTTTCCCATGCGCGATATTTCAGGTCCGTGAAATCCTTGCGTATTTAGAGGCGAATGTGGTGCAATTGCCCAATGGTGGTACTCTAACCCCCAATCGCTTTCTTCAATTAGGGGTCAGCTTTGGAATGCAAAGCAAGTGCCTGGTTCGATTTCTGATACCATGCACTGACCGTTCCAGGAAGACGGTATCGATTCCATCCATCGTTCGCAATGATCCTTTTTCAAAATTACTTCCGTTATCTTAATGTCAAGTCCAGGAATTGTATTCCGCGCTGCAAATGATTTATCACTGTTCAACAAGCTGTCTTACAGTGTTCTGCAAAAGATTCAACAGCAGCAGTCACTCGATGGCAACCCACTGTATGCTATACTCCACGAACCTATTTATTGTCAAGGGTAAAGGCTGTTGCAGAAATTTTAGACTCACTCTCGCTGATAGTTTACTGAGGCATGCGGCCAGTTGGTCCGGAGAGCGTATCATCAAGGAGTTTCCCCAGCATTCTTGGCGGGATCTGAAGCAGGAAAGTCAGGAAATGCCTGTGTACTTTTTTGGGGAGATGGTAGCGATTCTTCAAAATCTGCGCCTGCTCGGCGTTTACTGCTCCTCAGGTCTTTCCGGATATGTTTGACGATTACTCCAATCTCCGGCCGCTGAAGGGCGCTGCACAGCTCCTTGCGGAGTACAAAGATTGGCCGCCGCTTTATGATCTCAGGCAGCTCTCTCAAAATACCGTCAAGGTCACAGCCGCATCGTCAGTATTTTATAGTCCATTTCAGCTGTGCTGCCGTTCTGACTATTGCCTTTGATAGGTATTTTGACGACATGTATGTTGCTTGTAACATCTCCGCGTCGCGTCTTCTCGCTTACACATGTGCCCGTCTTGTAGGTATGTTGACTTCGGCGCTGCGCAAAAGACAGCCAATGCTGTCCAGAATCTGGAGCAGTATATATCGAACGAACACTTTCACAGTGCACTCCGTAAAGAGCCTAAAATTGTGTTGGAAAAATTGTTCAAGCTTTCAAAACGTGAATACGATTAAGTATGTTGACTAGTAGACTCGTATTGTAATGCAGCTGCGCCTGCGCCTCTGTACATTTCAGCGTCAGCGATAGAGCCATTGTCATAAGCGTTGTTCGTAAATTTAGAAGATTACAACCGAGAAGATGACTTGGGAACTTGAAAGCACTCATTTTTCAGAGCTTCAACCAAGGTTGATTTTGATATTGAGATACGGTTTAATAATGTACAAGACACGGGGTATTGAATGATTAAAGGTCCGTTGTCATTTCGACCAACATTGTGGTGTTCAAGTGACCGAAGAATGGAGGGCAACGTCCGCAAGCGTATCGTAAGAAAAACAAGAACCGAACGCATAAATAAAAAAGAAATTACGGAAGTCCATTCTTATCTATTCTTTCCCCATGCTCCCTGGACGCTCGAAGGCCCGGCTTCGTAGACCGGTGGCGCGTCCATATCCTCATTGCGTACTGTTAGCTGGTTAAGTGCTCGTGGGCCCTTGACGGGGCTGGTCTGGGCAGGAGTAGTGTAGCCAATGTTTGTGTTTATGGGTGCAGGTGTACTTGAGCTTGCTCCCGCTGGATTCGGATTTGGAAGATAAGAGTCATGCTCATGTTCCTGAAGAGGTGGAACGACGTTGGCACCATAGCCGTCACCAGGATAACCTGCGCCGCCTAGGGTATAACTACGATCGTTCTGGTGGGAGGTGCCTTGAGGCGGAGGTGGCGACTGATAGTAGCTCGAGCTAGGCATATAATTTGTTGAAGGCGCAGGTGCAGGAGAACTGTTCTGGGGAGGAGATTGTGTTTGGTAGTAGTTGGAGGGGCTAGGTGCATGTGCAGAGGATGTGTTGTAGTTATCATACGCTGTTTGTTGCTGAGAGTCATATGGATCGTAATTGGTGTAGTTGGTTGCCTGACGATCATGGGAAGCTGCCGTGTGATCTGTCCGAGGTTAGTTGTTTACATGACTGAGGTTATAGGCACATATAGAACGCACAGGATGATCCTCCAGCGTAATGTCCATATTCACGGCCTGAGTTGTTGTAAGGATCAGAGTACTGCTGCGGAGCTGTTGTTGGGAAATATTGATTGGTTGGCGGTGGGGAAGAAGTCTGTGGCGCGTTATAGTTGTAGTTATAGTTGGAGGGCGCACGATTAGAGTATTGTGATTGAGCATAGCCGCTTGGTTGACGTTGAGGAACCGGCGTTGTGGACTGGTGATACCCGGAAGGTGCATAACCATGTGACGGTTGAGGCGCAGGCGGATAAGTTGATGCGGGGGCATCAGTACGAGTCGGAGAGTAATATTCGTCCACTGCACGAGAACCGGGCGGTGCTTGCATATAACCTCCACCTGCATATCCACTTCCTTGCGCGGGGGATGCACCATGTGTGGCAGTATTTTGCCGCTGAGGTTCGTCGGCATAGACTTTATCACCATCAATGTGTCCTGTGAGTGGCTGTATCTCGTGAAACGCCGGCAGTCCAACCTCGGTTTTTTGTCTCGCCTTTCTATCCGCTTCCGCCTTCACAGCATCCAAGCGCATCTGATCTGCCGCAGTATGACCAGCGACCGGGCTCGAAACTTTATCCCACTTTGAGCTTCTAGGACTTCGCTTGGATATACAACATCTGCCCAATGTGAAGAAACATCCACTGAAGAACAGTAATAGCCAAGCGGCCAGGGTCAGCCAGGTGGCGTTTCCAAGCGTTGCTGAGCCAACGGCGTTGATGCGAGCCTTGGCAGCAAAGAAGATGGCGATATCGAAAATGAACGCGAGGAGAGTGACTACTGCTGCAAATCCAGAGATACATGTGCTGAAGCAAGCCATGGACATTTCGCGTACATGTGCAAGGAGACCGAAAACGGCTGATCCTGCGGACAGGCCGAGGGCGACTACGTGTAGGACAAGGCAATAAGTGAGCCATTTGACAACGACCTGTGGAATTTCAATGGGGAGTTTGTTACCAACCAGGCCGTTGATATCTGGGGAGAATTATAAGCACGATTTTGAGATCGAAACACTTTACTAGCTTACCTAGTTCGTATCCAACAGAGGGTTTGGAGCAAGTGGTACCGTTCGGTAATTCGAGACAGTAACCCAACGTCCCAAAAGTTATGGATCCGTTTCTTCCGGTGACTGATATAGAGGCTTTGAGGAAGTAGACCGACTTGAAGAAAGGTACACAGAATGAGACGACGGCCAATAAAATGGTTGCGACGCAGGTGACGAGAAAGCCAGGAGTTGCAGGGCGAATGAGACCCATTATGAGATGATTGAGAGTAAAAGAGTAAGTTTAGTCAAGTATAACGACCAGCGCAAGTATAGCAGACGAGTGACTGTAGAGGTTACTGCGCTGTTAGATGCGATACACAAAGCGACAACGCACCGCCTTGCCCCGGTTGTCATCAAACCATAAGCACAGCCACACTTCAGCTCCAATCTTGCAATTGGCCATAGACAGTCTCCAGGTCTCTTTCAGTCCTCGTCAATGGCAGATCGTACCTGTTGCAGCTGGCAAAATGTTCAGTATCCAACAATGAATTGCCTCGAATGACTTCGCCGGCGCACCTCGGCGCACTCCATTATCGGTCCTCGGTGATCTCGATATACAGTGTTTTAACGGCTATGTGTGTATCAATACAGTATCACAGTATGACGCCACTCTCTCTTTTTCAAAGCTCCTTTTTCACTGATAAGCGTTCTCCGATCAAGTGCGCTGGATGGCTGCAGCGTGTAGTGGACATGCAGTATAAGTGCAGTATAGTGCAAGACTAGCGTACGGCTTTGAGCGCGGTCTAAGAGGATCTAAGCCAGTTTTGTTGCCCTTATTTTTGCTAGCGCCGATAGATTTCATAGGTAAGAATCTGTTTCTTTACCGCATCCAGAAAGATTATACATCATCACTCGGTGGCATAGTAACAGCGATATCAGAACGGAATTAGGCAAAATTGGGCTGAGATCAGTTCATCATTCTCCAAGATAAATCATCCCTACTTAACACTTTGCGGCCCCGTGTCCGGGTTTCCGTTTGTGTCCTTTGCTTCCAATGTATCTCTAACCCACCGGCCTCCACTCCACTCTCTTTTTGTCTTCTTTATCAACATCTGCGTCCAATACACGCAGCATTACCCTTCTTGACATTCTTCGTCATGTACACATGCGCATATGGGGCTCTCGTTAGTGCGACTGGCTTTGTCTTTGCATTGGCTGGTTTTATTCTAGTGCGTCTAATCCATGCCATAACATTGAGAACCCTATTTGACTGTTGCCCAGAGTCTTTTATCAGTACTTTTAAGTCTTTTGCTTCCCGCCCTTGTGAATCCGGCTACTCGAGCGCCCACAAGGCAGACCACACGTTCCTTACCAGTTTCTAATAAGCAAAACCCCCAGATTCCTGTCGCTTTACCATCAGCGCCGCCAGCCTCGAAAGTGAGGGGGACAACAAGCGTCCGCCCCCGTCCACCTCCTTCAAAACGTCGCCTAGCCCGACGGAGCATAGAGCCACCGCCGCTGCCCACCGCAACACCTCAAGAAAAGAAAAAGACACCTACTTCATGCATTAAACGGAGGACGACTATAACTTTCATTCACCAGGGGTCGTTTCCAACACCTTCGACTGGGACGGCGGCTTCTATAGCTTCCGAGCGCGTGTTCATTCCTATAGCATCTCAGGATAGTCGTTACGGTCTGAAAGTTTCGACTAAGTGCGGAGAAAAGAGACCGGAACTTTATCGCTGTGTATCTTCACCTCATTTAGTGGCGCCGGCAACACCGGATCCAACCGAATCACAGAAGGCGCCGCCGCCTCGGAAAAAGAGGTCCAGATTGTTTCGCAGGGAGAGCTGCGACAATTATCAGCCGCGTAAGTCATTGCTTGAGATGTACATGGGCTGATAATGATCGATAATATAGGCTCTGCGAGCTTAGAGACCGGTGTTCTTGGTAGAAAAAAGTCTTCAGACAAGGGAAAAGCACCATTTTCAAGGACTAATCCTTATGCAGCACCATACTTTGTTCCTCTGCCTGTCCCATCGATCTCCAGCCCTGCCACTCCGAAACGGGCTAAACTTATCCGAAGGGATATATGTCCTCCATGTCCTCCATCACCTTTACACGCAGCATGATATGATATTTGTGTATGGGATCTACGAACACCCAACTGTTTTGAACATCCGAAGGCGGCGGCTAGCTGCATACGCTCGTTTTGACTGCTATTTGAATTATTATAACTTATAGTAGTGTATATATTTTGTATTGAAGAAGGTCTAATCAGATAAGATGCCATGCTCCCACGTTAACCATTCATGTCAACCCTGATCGCTCCTGCCACCAAAATTGTCCGAGTTCCAATGGATGCTGATGCCGCAATCATATCCCCTGCGCAAGCGCTCCCATCATCTGGGCAGCCCGAGCAAAGCTATCTCTCGGAGCAATCTCCTGCGCCTTCAACAGAGTCGAGCTCTTTACTAGCCTTGGCCAATCAGCCTCACTCGATGCAGAATAGTCCTCCACTCGCACCTAAGGCGCTTCCTTACTCGGCAAGCGTTGATGCTGCTGCTTCTCGTGCGCAGACGCCGAACGTGAAAGCGAGATCTTCGAAACCTTCCACCCCGCGACCTCCAGCCACTGACTCTCCTGCTGATCCTCAGAAGTCTCCCGAGGCAGGTCGAGCTTTGAACGTGACAGATGCTCTTAGCTATTTGGATGCAGTGAAAATCCAGTTTCAAGATAAGCCAGAAGTTTACAACCGGTTTTTGGATATTATGAAAGATTTCAAGAGCCAAGTGTGAGTATCTATCTGTTTGCACTATCAGTGACAAAGTCTCTATCCCTACGTGTAACACGCTTTCTTAGAATCGACACTCCGGGCGTCATTCAGCGCGTATCAAAACTGTTTCACGGAAATCCATATCTTATTCAAGGATTCAACACGTTCTTGCCCATGGGTTACCGGATCGATGTCTCTGCAGATCCTACCGACCCGAACACAATCACAGTCACAACGCCTTCTGGAACGACAACACAAAATACGATAACGAGCTCTCTCTCCCATTCACTCGTTGGTACACCAACCTTTACCGGAGCTCCCCCTGTCATTCTGCCCCATGTACCTGCCCCTTCGCGCTCGCACACGCCTCACCCTCTTCACCTTGTCGGACCACAGCCGCCATTCGATTCAAATTTCTCTCCGGGCTATCAGAATAATCAAACGAATGCGGCTGCATCAGTTCTCGGGAACATGGGTCAGAATAATAAAAACCCTGTTGAAACGCAACCGGCGGGCGAGTTTAATCATGCCATTCATTACCTGAACAAGATCAAAGCTCGATACGCGGATGATACCAACACTTATAAGCAATTTTTAGACATCCTTCAAACGTACCAAAAAGAGCAAAGGCATCTACAGGATGTAGGTCGGTTAAAATGTATGCGTCTACATGCTGATTTGCGTTCCATTCTAGTCTCAAGTATACGCTCAAGTCCAAGTGTTGTTCAAAGACGCTCCAGACCTTTTGGCGGAGTTCAAAGACTTTCTACCAGAAGCCGTTGGGGGACAAACTCAAGGTCCCGCAATCTTACCACAACCTGCAGTCAATGTCGGACAGGTAACCCCTACTTGGCCTCAGCAGGAAGTGCAGCCGCCGGGTTCTGCCGACAAGAGCAGCAAGAAGGGAGGCGTACCAGCGAAACGCAAGAGGCGAGCTGTTGAAAAGGAATCTACACCGGTTCCGCCCGCAAAGGCTGCTCCTAGTCGTGTACATTGAGTGTTTTATTTTGCGAATAGCTAGTTGGCCTGACATTTTTTTACAGGCCAAAAAGGTGAAGCATCATCATAAGCCAGATTCGGTATCCGCGTCGGCCTCTTTCTCCCCTTTAATACAACCCAATTCTCCCCAAGCTGTACCTGTTCATGCCCATACCACCTCTACCTCCGTATTGCCGCCTTCTTTACCTGGCTCTCATGCACTGCAAACTCAAAATTCGGCACTTCCCGTTGGTACCGTGGCTGGCACACCCGCAGATAAGCTGCTCTTTTTTGACAGGGCCAAAAAGTCGCTTGAAAATAGGGAGATGTATGAAGACTTTCTCAAGCTCTTGAGCTTATTCTCGAAAGAGATCATTGATATCAAAACCCTAGTTGAGAACGCTAATGTATTCTTGGGCAATAGTGACCTCTTGTCTGAATTCAAGGACCTTATCGGGTGGGACGATCGACAAGGGCACGTCGAAAACGGACCACCTGGCAGTATTCGAACTGGCCCTCCCGAAGCCTTGTCTGCTATGCCGGCAGATGACGGTGAAGGCCCCAGTTACCGGAGATTGCCAGACAGTGTCAGTCAGGAAAAGGATTCTATCTGTCTGTTGCGCTAACGAGCTGACAATCTGTAGGAGGTACGCCTAGCCTGCTCGGGACGCGATGAGCTTTGCCGCTCAGTGCTTAACGATGAATGGGTGTCACATCCTACATGGGCTTCCGAGGAGGCTGGGTTTATCTCACACAAGAAAAATTCCTTTGAGGAAGCACTACACAAAAGTGAAGAAGAGCGCTTCGAATATCATGTGCATTTAGAGGGCCTTTCCCGGACAATTGCCGTACTAGAACCATTGAATAACCGTATTGAAGAGATGTCGAACGAGGATCGAACAGTTCTCAAGCTGAAGCCCGATTTTGGGGGGCCGAGCAAATCTATATACCATCGGATCATTAAAAAAGTCTATGGCCGAGATAGCGGGCAAGAAGTTATTCAAGCTCTGCAAGACTGTCCAAGTGTATCAGTCCCAGTCGTTCTTGCACGATTGAAACAGAAAGACGAGGAATGGCGACGAGCTCAACGAGAATGGAGCAGGACATGGCGGGATGTTGATTCAAAGAATTTTTACAAGTCTTTGGATCATCAAGGAATTAGCTTCAAAGCCAACGATAAGAAAAACATAACGGCAAAATATTTCGTTACCGATATAGAATTCCTAAAAAACCAACAGCTAGAGGAGTGGGATCTAGACGGCGTCGCATCTTTTACGCGCGGTTCGGTCGGACATCAACTGGAATACGCGTTTCATGATACGTCCACTCTGTTGGATTCTCTAAAAATGGTTTATTCGTTCCTGGACCGTTCTCAGGCGCACTATAGCTCACAAGAACGTCGGAGCGTTGAAAAATTCTTGCGTATATTTATTCCTCTCCTTTGCATGTATCCGGTGGCTGAATTTAATGCCGCGTGCGGTCCGCTGGAAGGTGCGCAAGACGAAGAGCATTGTGTGGAAGTCAACGGACAGGAGGGAAGCAGAAGTGGGCGACGCTCAGTTGGAAGTGCTCAATCTATGCATTCCGGTGGAGTGGCTGCCAATGACCTTCGCAAGAAGCTCCTCCGCACTGTGCAAGAAAAGGCTATGGGGAAGGTCACTCCTACTGCATCTAGGGATGCCTCACCCTCTCCAGAGTTTCGTTCCCCAAATCTTTCACACGTCGGCGATACCCATGATAATCCCAGCGACCTTTGGGTGACAGAGGTCGGCACTGACACTTTCACACAAAATATAGCTCAGGTCTCTGGATCGGAACGTCCCTTCTTCGCGAACACCACCTTCTATACATTGGTGCGCTTACTCCAGGTCAATGACATTTGCTTCTTGATGTCACATCTTAACTTACCCTTTCACATCAGCTGCTGTATTCTCGTCTCCTTATGTGTAAGGAGATTGGCGCACGCCACGCGGCAGAAAAGCATGTTTCACTCCTTGCTAACCGGGTGGCTGTCGAACTTGGCCTGGATGAGCCGAATGGCCCTCCTTCGGTCCTTGAGCAAACCATGGACGCCGTAGGTGACCGGGGAGCAAACGACGATGCTAACGTTGTGTACATGTATCTGCTCAATGCATGTGAGAAGTTATTCGATGGAGACATGGATCAGGCGACATTTGAAGAGCACATGAGGTGGTTTTTCGGTAACAAGGTGGGAGCGGTGGCAATTTTTAGAACACGGACGGCTAAATTTAGTTTCCTATTATTAGGCATATCAATTGTTCACATTGGACAAACTCATCACTGCGCTTGTGAAACAGGCGAGTCATGAGCTGCAGATAAGGTTCGCCTAACTGAATGAAGTTACAATTATAGGTCCAGACGATTCTTTCCGACAACAGATGTCAAGAGTTGTGGAAGTTACTGCAAAACACGCAAAGTTCCGAGATTATTACCAACCAGGATATTGTCAGATATCGTCGGGAAGCAGAACGACATGTTGGACAGGATGACCATTTATATCGGCTTCAATGGGTGAGTGTCCTAGTATTAGACTTTGAATATAAGCCTTCCTTACGCCGGAACCTATTGCAGGTTCGGGAAATCAATTCCTTGCGTGTGTATCTTGTCGGACCTGACGATCCAAGCGTGGAAACGGATAAAAAACCAACAAGCCGGTGGCGAGGGTATCTCGACAGCTATATAATGAACTATCCTACAGAGTGGTTGCCAGTGGTGGGGAGGAAAGGAGGACCTGTATTTCTCAAAAGGTGAGGATACCTTTTTTTTGGGTCATTATCGGCTTAATGCTCTCGTGATCAACCGTACGTGATGTTGATTTATTTATAGGTGTGTTCAAATGGAGGAGAGTGCGACCCCGTTTTTGCAGCAGGTGAAGTTCAGGGTAGGGCTACCGTCGTACAAACTGTCGTATGAAAGTGGGACAGAGGATTTTGCATGGCATGTATGGGACAGAGGCGAAGAGCAGAAGCTACTAGAGCAGGCACATGTGCGGGAGGAAAGGCGGCGGAAAGCCCTTAATTATTTAAATAGATAAAATGATTGTAGTTATTTATTTATTTATTTACTCATTCCAAATTTGCTAAGAATAGGTTGTCGGAGCATGTGTCCAATTCAAAGACAAATTCCCTTGCAAGTCAAAATCCCCTGATATCTCCCATCGCCCAACCTCCTTCCTCGCTGTCGCTGACGGTGCTCAGGATACCCTTCCTCACCTCATCCAAGCCTGTTTGTGGCTTTCATATCGTACTTGGTCAGCGATCAATCGAACTTCTCGCCACTAATTCGGATTCGGAAATCAAGTGGGGGGGAGACTTCGCTTGGCATCCTTAGACCTTTGGTCCATAATCATGGCCAAGCCAATATCCGCTGGTCGTCGTGCTGGCTGCTCGACACACTCTCAATCGTATTCAAGGTCAGAAAATATCAATTCCTATCGGTCTCCGCCTCGTCGGAGGCGCAGAGCCCATTCTGCTTTGGGTCCTTCTCCCGCCATTCTTTCACTTCTCGCGACAATATCAGCCTCGACCGCCGCTCACGGTAGCCCTACACCTCCCCCATTTTTGTGCCCTTCACTTGACGTGCCACATATACCTGCCCGACGTTCGCAAACTACACGTTCACGTGGCACTGCGCATTCGAAAGCTCGTCGCTCACCGCGGTTAATCGAGAAAACCATAAGCAGCCCAAGACATGTACCTGATAAATTTGAAATGGATGATAATGGCCAATGGCGAAGGGTAGAAACATATACATTGTATGGTTCGACAGTCTGCTTCGTGCGTCTTATATTCTCCTCTTTTCTTTTCTCTACTTTCCTCAACAGTTCATAAATCTTAGCCATGCCGGGATTCTGCAACGCCCGTTGCTTCCGTCGATGACGAAATTCATGGTCCCCCTTCGCCATCTAATCATCAAGCTACACCATCTTCCTCTGCTGGCTTCAACATACACGACAATCTCCCTCCAGGTTGGAAACTTCCTTCCGGTAGTGGAGGTCGAACCACTCTTATTCTTGCCCTGTCTCTTTTACTCGCATTCCTCATATGCTTTCTCATTATTGGCTGTCTTTTCTGGCGCAAGAGCAGACATCGAAAGCGGAAACAGAGAGACATTGAAATGAAGGTTAGCAGACAACACAGTCAATGTGTGGACGATGACACCAGGGCGTCTATATTAATGGTCGAAAGAGAGATCAAAGTGAAGCAGAAGATATGGGCCAGGGCGACGGCACGGTGGAAAGCCAATGCAAGATATACTGCCCGCCAAAGAAGAGGAAAGAGGACGTCAATTATCATGAGGATGAACAGTCCACAAAATTCTTGTGCATCCTTGGACAGAATGGAAGACACACGAACTTCGCAAGCACCTGCACCATCTCCGACAGTATCTCATCATTCGTCAATGGAGTCCCTTCATCTCAACATTTTAGATGTGCCAGCCCTCGGTTCGCCTCCCTCAGAACAAACGTCGGCCGTCGAAGCTCCCGTACCTTCCTCCTTACCAAGAGCTCCTTCTCCCCCTGCGTATCACTTGCGTGTTACAGCACCGACCACACATGCCTCTTCCGAAGGTCAGCGGACCGATAGAGGAAGCGATAGGCCACCTCCATCTCCCCGCGGATCGTTATATCCCCCTTCTTTATATGTACAATCATCCGATACCGCTGGAAACTCCGAGAGTCTCTCATCTCAAGCGGTCCACGCCGCCCATGTTGCCACTGACGATAAGAGTCTCCTTGCTCGGCTAGCTGACCTAGCTAGTGCTCCACCTACCGATGATACCACTGCATCCCATGGAGATCCCGCCATGTTCAACGTGTCTGCTCCGATATGGCAAGATGAACTACTAGAAGACTTCGGCGAGGTATCACATGGTTGTCCAAGCTTAAACCTTCATCTATCTGAATATACTTCGAGATCATCATCTCCCGTCCCCTTATTCCCCCCGCCCCCCTCGAAAGGGAAGATGGCAGCATCCTCCTTCTATGATTACGCTTTTGAGGATGCATCGGCTGAATCTGACCCCGGCCCGTCTGCGCCGCCATTCGAGGAAGAGTCACATTGTCCATTGAACGTGACAGAGCTCATCCCATCTGCGCCTCCTCTTCCAGAGATGGAAGCTTCATACTATACCGGTCCATATAGTTCCGCTCCAGATCACGACTGGGGATCAACAATCGCCTCGGATCCTGGGGAGAACGTCGAGCCGCCAGAAACTCAAGAACAGAATGCTGCACCCAATAGTAGTGCAGCGCCTGGCCCTAGAGAGCTCGAGCCTGTTACAGAACCTTCCATTCTACCAGTTCACGGACCTATTGCCAGGGATGGAACCCCTCCCAGCTATCAACCTTAGTTTATGATCGCTTTGTAAATGTTCTGGGTTCTTTGTCGTTGGAGGTAATTAAATTACCAGAAAAGCACTGTATTCAATACGTTACTCATTAATTCACTTGCATTGTAAGCCAGCTACACTCTTTGATTTTGAACCTGGATGAGTGCTGGGTGAAGGTATATGCCAGTCACGTGCTAGCTGATTTTCGAAATCTCCAAAGTTACGACGGAATGTCTACTGCACAAATTATCTCGTCATGGGGAAATCACAAAAAAAGCGCGCAATGCGGCGGCATAATCCCATCAGAGTACCAGATAATCATCTCCCTCGAGGTCTCGCATCAGCATCTTCAACCTCCTCAAAAAAGGAGGCTATCCTCCCGATCTTGCAAAAGGTTTTCATCTGAATATCTGCATAACCCTCCATATACAGACCTTCACTCCAGATGGAAAGTGCAGATTCCGCCGAGCGAAAATGGGCTTGTGTCGCTGTTTCAAATTTAATTCAAAATGACCCGTCAACCCGTCGATTGCTCCAAGGGAAGAACATCGTAGGCGAGCTGATCAAAAGGCTGACCGACATTGAGGAAGAAGTCATAGTAGAGGCCGCTGGATCTCTTCGGTAAGAAGTGTTACTACTTGTTGAAATGTGGCAGAAGTTTGATGGATCAAAGAAATCTGTGTATCGATGGTGGATATGATATTTGTGCGGAAATGTACAATAAAAACATCCTCGCCCCCTGGAAGACTTTCATTCCCAAGGTACGTGTTTACCTTATGTTCGTTGACAAGCTAATGGCCTATTCCGACTTTCAGATATCTAATACATTATCCCAATATCTAGGATCTACGGATTTTCCACCAGAAAATACCCAGAACCTTGTCTATGATTTTGCGGATAACGTCATCACAGTTATATGGTGCCTCTCGTGAGTTTGGGCTTTGTACTTAGCGTAGCGTCCCTCATTCTTCGTAGAGAAACATCCAATAAAGCTCTTAATGCGATCAACCAGATGAATCTCCTTCCATTTCTTATGTCCTTCCTTAGTGCACGGGATAAAATACCCCTCAAACCAGTAACGGCAGCTTGTAAGTGTTCCGTACTTGACATAAATACCGATCTATCTATTGAATAGAGTGAGGCCAGCGCATTGTTTATACGTTCTAACAGACGACAATGAGCCTGCTATAGCCGAAACACGACAAAACGCTGACTATATTTCATGTCTACTCGAAATTGCTCGTTCCGGACGAGTATTTAAGGGCAAAGCGAATGAACCTTCAGACCACCAGTCAATAGTTCTTAAGGTGCTCTGCTCAGGTAGGTTGTCATGCGATCTAAGATAGCTTGACTAACTTTTCTCAATTCGATAGGCATTTTGCGAAATATCTCGCCTCTACCTCACCCAACCGTCGTTTCAGTCACCGAGTTAGATAAAGATATCATTTTACCTCTCGTTCAACCTATCATCTCTTCAACGTCATTGCAAGTCGCCTCGAATGCGACACTGGAGCTTCTGTCAAAACAAGCAAGTCACTTTATACTGCAGATCCAAGCTTTAGACTGAGCTTCTTTTTAGAATTCTTTACTACAAACTGAGACGTCGCTCCTGAAGCATCACCCGAAGTCAGATCATAAATCTCAGGAAGAATTGCAACTTGAGCGGTTGGAAGCGGACTTACGCACATTGAGATTGGCTTTAGAAATACTGACAGGCATATGTGCTACATTACCTGATCCGGAAGGCGACACGCACGATAAGGTGGAAGGCAACCTTTTTGGTCCGGAGGGAGATGAAGGTGAGTCTGGTGATCTCAGTCACTAATCCATTTTAAATCGCATCTTTAGACTCGGTAATGGATGAGATAGATATTGACGTTCAAGAGGACAACCTGCCAAAGGACACAAATTTTATTTCCTCTTTATCCACATTAGTGGCACCACTTCTTGCACTCACGGTTCCTACAACCTTGTCTTTCCCGCCATTGGCAGCACCATCACCCTACCCGCCGATAACCTCTGTCCTCAGCGCTATACATATCAACTCGCTAGAGTGCCTCAATAACCTGTTCCTCTCCCTTTCAAGCACTCCCCATCCAATTTTAACATCTGATTATGCTACAGGCCACAGAATTTGGGACGAACTTTGGTCGGCCCTTGCAGTTGTCGGGATAGATGGCGGGCTGGGACAGCAAACCAGACAAGAGATGTGGCATATCGCTGTTGGTGTTCTTTGGGGAGTTGGAAAGCTATGGAAAGGGTCCTTGGTAAAAAGATTGCTAGCTAACGAGCCCGTTTATTGACCCAGCTATTGATAGATTCCCCGAGAGGAACAAGTCAGATTGTTGATGCAGCTGTGCGACTCCACAGCCGATGTACATGTGCGAATAAAATGTATAGGCACCCTAGAATGTCTTGCGCAACACCCTCAAACGCTTGATGGCAATAAGGTGAACATCTATGACTTAACCCTCTGTGTCTGTTGATTATTAAAACAAATTCGAAAATTAGCTGATCTCACAATACTTATTCTCAATGCTCCCTTCCCCCGAGGGTTCTTCTGAGCCAGGCACAGAAGCGCTCATCCAAGCCGTCTCAGCTCTCATTGATATCTATTCTGATGAAGAGATGCCGTATGATGTCAACTTCCGCCACTTGGGATACCTGGAGAAGCTAGCCTCCAGCGTTGAGGGTGTGAGAAAAGCTATCAAGGGGATCGACCGACGTAAGGAAGGTGGGAGGGACCTCAAACGTCGGGCGGAAGAAGTTTTCGAAAATTTAGTAGCTTTCATCCAATACCGCAAGGATCTTAATTTGTAAAGTAACAGTTGGGATATTTCCACCGGAAACTAGCCCTGTGTACGAATCGACGAGGCATATATAAGTCTTCAGACAATGACCACTTGCTTAGCATGTTTATACCATATAGTGTAGTTTTTGAGTACACATCGAAATTTAATTGCTTAGATGACTGGTACCACGGCAGCAGTTGTCAGGATCAATCTCGATCCTGGTTCTCGTTGTTCATATGATTATTTCAGTGTAAATACCCTCATGCATCTAGTTCAAGTCACAATCACAACATGGAGATAGCTCGCTTCCAGCACAATGTGCCGAAGAAAAAAGTCTGCTTTTTGAACATTCCAAGTGGACAGGAAATGTATATAGAGATACACGCCATCCGAATTGCATCATTGTCGCCAAGTCCCTTATTTGACGAGATCAGTCAAAACAGTATGATCTAGTCTTCGCGATCAACGGTATTGTGCTATATGGAGTAGGAAATCAATGTGCTCCGGAGCGATAGTGTTTCCAAATCAAACCTTTGAGCCAAAAGCATCGAGGCCAGCAGCAACCCTTGTGCCAGCAACAATTGCACTCCAGTCCAAGGTCTCATACGTCTCCTGACTTTCCTGCCGCAATTTATGATGGACAGCTCGAGCTGTGAGAAGATGTGAATGAGCAATGTCAATCGTGGGCATTGGTGAATTGACTGAAGAAGTCAAGCGTCGGATATGCCTAAAAGTAAGTGTTGGCTATGGTTTTGTGTCCACAACGAAAGCCAACAAACGACGCATCCTTGATACCACCTTCGATCGAGAAACCGGAGGATCCGTCGAATTTACCTTCTAGAATTTTGTTGGAATACCTGACAGTTCTGTGAAGAAGTGAGCACCATATGAACCCTGGGCTGGGCTGAACAATGTACCCTGCACCTGGGAGAAGTTCTAGATGAAGGAACGTAGCTTATTACTCGTGTTCATGATTGTGCAACGGTGTGTACCTTCTACCAATCCATGTACATTTTCCGCGTTGATGCCTGACTTTTCCGCGAGAGTATATGCTTCGGACATAACTTCTAATGTGCCTAAAATCAAGGAATTGCCGAGAAGCTTGAAGGTAGGCGCTGGGAACTATCGGTCTAGCTGGGTGATTTTGATCAAGCGGAGGCTAGGCACCTTTCTCGATATTTTCCCCTAAGTCGAAGATTCTCTTACCCATACCTGGAACAAGATTGTATGCAACTTCCTTCTTGGAGCGATAGTCACCGCTCATGATAATAAGAAGTTGAGCCTTTTCCGCGACAGCAGGAGCACCGATTACAGGGCAGGAAAGGAAGTGCAGATGAGGGACAGTTGTTACGAGCGCATCGAGTTCCCCTGTCAGTTGTAATTGGACACATTACCAGAAGGTGGAATTTATCTCCACACCTGCTACTGCTGGAAAAATCTGAGAAATGACGTCAGCACTCAGCATGCTTTTACATATGAGTGGACCAACAGTGCTCGTTTCGACAAAAATCTTGCGACGTGTAGGCGGTGCGCGCTGTCATCAAAGATATATCAGATTCGTGTTCTAGAGAGCGATTTTGAAACATGCTCTGAGTGTGCCTATAAATTGATCAAAAACTGATTTGACAGTGGCATCATTGGCGAGGCTGGTTATGATGATATCGCATTCCAGTACAAGCTCTTCAAGGTTTTGGGCAATGTGGACTTTGTGATTGCCAACAAGATTTAACAGCCTCTCTGATTTCTCTACAGACCTATTCCAGACACGTAGAGGTGGATGCTCTTTTGATGAATGATAGTTCGCCAGATTTCTGGCCATTAAGAAGCCCATTGTACCTAAGCCGACGAATCCAATCTTTGGACTTGCATTATTTCCAGGTGTCTGTGGTCTTGAGAACGGTATAGCGTTGAACTCTGGATTCATATGATGAAAGACTTCAGACATTGCTTGTGGAGATCAACAAACAAGAAGTCTCACTATAGATATACATTTCTAGATTTGGTAACTTTTCGATCAAGATCACGTGCACTGCCAACCGCAAACTGCAACGAGCCAACCTCTACTGTCGCAGCTTGCATTTCAATCTCTCTGCGCAGCGGTAATGGCCAGCCAACAGGCCTTCCATCCCTACTCTCAAAGCAAGGGTACACTAGTTCCAGGTCAATCTATCACCATTAATAGGTACAATGTTCAGGTCGAACGCTATCTTGCTCAAGGTAAGTCGAGTGAACATCCTATGTGTCTTTATCCGTGTGCCATTAATCTTCCGACCCATCCAGGTGGTTTTGCGCACGTATACTTAGTGAGGACAGCGGCACCCGTATTTAATACCACGCATCACGTCCTTAAGCGGATCGCGGTGCCTAATGAGGCAATACTCAAAGACGTCAAGAAAGAGGTCGATGTCATGGTACGGAATTACTACTATCTTGCGTAACTATTTTACTATCTCTCTTTTTGAACAGAGATTGCTTAGAAATCACCCCAACATTGTTTACCTCATTGACGCTGCATGGCATAAGTTACCTAATGGCACATACGAGGTGTTTATCCTAATGGAATTCTGCCCTGGTCAATCTGTTTTCTTAACGTTTTAATTGACGACTAAACATCTCCAGGTGGTGGAATTATCGATATGATGAACCGTCGTCTTCGAGAGCGGCTCACCGAAGCCGAAATACTACAGATATTTGTAGACGTCTGCGAGGGTGTGGCTTGCATGCACAACCTCCGACCAGCGCTGCTTCACCGCGATCTGAAAGTGGAAAACATCCTACAGTCATCACCCACATCATACAAGCTATGCGATTTTGGCTCTGCAACCGCGGTCTCTCGACCACCTACTACAATAGAAGAGATACGAGCTTTAGAAGCCGATTTGAACCGGCATACTACCCTACAATACAGAGCACCTGAAATGGTTGATCTGTTCTCGAGGAAACCAGTGGATGAGAAAAGCGATGTCTGGGCGCTTGGTGTTTTGCTGTATAAGCTCTGCTATTATACCACACCTTTTGAAGAGCACGGACAGTTAGCCATACTCAATGTTCAGTATAGGATTCCGCCATATCCTGTTTACTCTCTGCAGATGAATCAGCTAATTGGTACGTATGTTCTTGCAGCCAAGAGGAAAATATTGGTGACACCTCTTTTACTTGCAGCATCGATGTTACAGGAGCATGGCATACGGCGGCCCACTGTATTTGAAGTACTATTACACGTTCATCGTTTACGAGGAACAAAATCGCGTTTCAAATATGTCATTCCTGTGCCGCAGCCCCTCTCCCCTCGGCAACAAATCAATTTTCAGTCGCCCTCTCCTAACCATTCAGAGCAGCTAGGCATTGCCCCACAGCGCAGGGTGCCAATGTCTGTATCACCGTCCAAGGGTCAGGGTGTTCAGGCACGAGAGAAAGTCATGGAAGCTATTGCTCCCTTGACTACAAGAGGCGAGACACGTCCGCAGGAATCTGGAGGATCTAGCAATCATCATATCTCTGTTCCTAATTCTGCTCAACCAATGCGTCGGGGCAGACCACCTATCAGAGAGCCAGCCAAAGAATCTGAATCCCCGGCCTCAAGCTCAAGCTCTGGGTCGCAGATATTGAAGCACGATAGTCCAGATGACTGGTTGGATGCTAAATCTAATTCTCATAATATTCCGTCGACATCGAAAACCACGAAGGAAATTCAAAACGGCGGTGATTCTCTACTTGATGGTTGGAGTATTGATGGGCTTGAACCAGATGCAAGCGCCAAGAAAGATATAGAAGCAGGTTTTGGTGACGATTTCGGCGCAAAACTCTGGGGCTCCGTTGGCGTGGACAAAACTCAGTTGCAAGCCCCAGTAGCCACCCCAATCTCGCGGAAATCATCTCCTAATCGACCCAGCCCGTCAATCGGTATCCGGCCACCGATTGACGTAGACGCATTCCGTGGTTTAGGTTTGAATTTATCGTCTGAGAAACCTGCACCGACGCTCGCGGAAGCCCGAAAACTACGTACGGGACTAGCCGTCATACAAAGGAGCGGGTTGCGTGCAACCGCTGATAGATCAAGTGGCACAATCCTACGCCACACTCCCTCTCCTCGACAAACAACCCCTTCACTCTATTCTTCTTCTGTATCTTCGCTATCGCATGGCTTCCAGGGGTCCACTCTGAAGCCGGCCCAAACTTCTGGTTCGAAAAGAGCCAGCCCATCTCCTCTTGAAGGCTCTTCACCGGAAAACCGTTTTCCATCGCTAGAACAGCTGGATGCGAGCTTCTCTCCAAGTCCATCCCCTGTTCCAGTAAACGATGCTCCTCGTCAAGAGCCAGAGATTCCGACAAGGCCAACTAAATACAGTGCTAACTTTGATGCTAGTCTTTTGAAGCCTGAGCTATATGCTCGTGGCTATCATGCTCGCAAAGGTACGAGATCTGAGCAGGCGACGGGAACTGTTCCGCAAGGATCTGTAGGGCTCAACAGTGACATTAACGATAACACAATAGCTGGGATTTTCTCAACGACTAATAAAGAGACCGCGGGAGGCTTGGCAGAACGGACGCGTGAAACAAAGACGTCTTCCCCACCTGGTCTAATGCAAGGAAATCAAGGTCCTACACCAGTAAGACCCATTAATCTTGCCAACTCAATCCATGTACCCGTCGTGCTATCGCCACCATTGCAAAGTACTAATCAACATTCGTCTCATGTGCCTGGCCCCGTAAAGCAGCAGGATTGGCTGACCGGAGATGATGAAATTGACAATAGTTCTTCGACCCCCTATCACACTGTGCCTTCTGACGAGATGCCAATTCTGCGAGACTCGCCTAGTAAAAGAGCATCATTAATATATAACGACATCGCTGCAACACAGGCCGGGGTCACAGCACAGCAAGATCATGCTCCGTATCTTACGCGAACATCTTCGTCTTCAGAGGTTCAAATATCTCCCACGCTATCTCGCTTTGCTCGTTCCTTTCCCCCTGTTGATATCCAAGATAAGGACGTTCAGCCGGCTCAAAAAGGTGCTGCTAAGCTGCCTCCTACGAATCAGTCTCGAGATACCGAATTCGCCTCAAGCGAGGACGAAGGTCCAGAGGAAGCGGTCAGTGTTTCAAAGCCAGTAATAAGAAAACCCGGTCAGAGAAAAGGCCATAAGGGTAGACAAAGTTCAGTGCATGAGCTAGTCGATCTCTACGGCGGGGGTGTGAACAAGGAGAAAGATCGAAACGTGCATATTTCACGGCCTGTTCCTCAAGACTCGCCTCAAGACTTGAGGGCGCAATCAACAGCGGCGCCACCAAGAGGAGCGAAGTTAGGCATCAGCATATCCTCATCATTAAACACTCTGTTATCCCCCCCTAGCATTAAACCACCTAATCACTCGGCAGGAAATAACAAATCGTCCAATCTGACAGCCTCAAGGCCCTCCGTGAAGTCTACTTCACGGTCCCGTCCCCAGTCCCTCATCATCTTTCCATCAAAACCCCTTGACCCCTACCCAACTACTGCAGCAGACCAGCCTTCACTATCGCCTGGCCTGACACCTCCAGAGGGGGCAAAGCACCACAAAGCATTGAGGCGCACTTCGATTTCTGATATGGTTCAGTTGTATGAAGACATCACCAGTGGGACGAAGTTAGCTGGGCCAAGTAGTCCGCTATCCCCTGTAGCACCACGGCTCATTGGACTTGGGAGGATTTCCCCAATCGACGCTCGATCAACAAGATCAACAGCAGACAATGAGAAACCGTCCATACTATCGCCTTCTTACACCCAACTCAATAATGACAAGCCCTTGAGAAGTTCAGCGGAACCGAAACAAGTGTCACCTGCATTCGCGATCAGGAAACCGATCCCTCTTCGCAATGGCAGTATTCGTCGAGAACCAATGGACAATCCAAACTCTTCGGCCCATGATACCTCAGTATCAACACGTCCTATGCACGAACATACAGATAATCTCTCACCTCGATTAGAACGTACCTCCTCTCCCGAACGCCCTTATCAAGGTGTTGGGAAATTGATCGACCAATGGCAGCGGAAGACCGCCGAGGCGGCGGAATCTCAAAGGCCTCAACCTAAGGGTCGAGGCCCATTTGCAATCAAACGAGAAATTGCGCAGGACTCCCACAAAAAGTAAAAGTTAAACGAAACTTTCTCTGGATGTTATCTATATCTACATACACTTCATCACCACATCACTTGCATGCACTCTACAATCTCCATTAAATATCAGCATGACTGAAAAGTATTCAACCGCGTATTGAAATTGATAAGAGATCATATCTAATCACATTATCATAGCAGTCGGTGAACTGCTTACTTTATTATAGTTTCCATAGGAGTCCCCTCCCAGATAGTCACACACATGCCATTCGGTACTCTATTAATCTCGCTCTATCTCTATCTTAGGAACCGAAGGACCATCTTACCTCTCATCTTCAAGTCGGCATACGTTGGGTAGTAATGATTCAAATGAAGCTGCTCCTCCTTTCAAGGCTTGCGCTCGTGTTAATAGGTACTTCATCGACTGGAACTGTGAGCTATCGTGTCCACGATCAGACCTCATTCTGACCAACCCAATTTCTAGTTGGCATGGAACAATGGGCTCCAGAAGACTCCTGCAATGGGTTTCAACACGTATGTTTATGGATATCAACATCTCGCTCTATTCGATCGCTGATTGGTATTGAAAGGTGGAATAGATATGCCTGTAATATTAATGAAACACTCATCCGTGACACCGCGACACAGATAAAAAATCAGGGCCTCCTCGCCGCGGGCTATAAATTTATCAACATCGATGATTGCTGGAACACAAAGTTTCGTGACTCAGCTGGTCGTCTGGTCGTTGATTCAACCAAATTTCCTAGTCTGTATACTTCTCGAATTGGCCTTGTCGCACCTCACAGCCCCTGCGATAGACGGTATGAAGAACTTAACTGACTTTTTGCACGGACTTGGATTCAAGGCTGGGGTCGGTAAATAGTCGATCTGCTATTTGACAACCAAACTAAGCGAGTAAATACAGATCTATGTAATTGTTCTTCTTATAAAATCTCAAACGTCACTCAAGAGGCGTTGTCTATAGGAAGACCAAGGTTCAACCACTGTAGGTATGCTGGCCTTCATAGGTTTGGATCTAAGTCTCCTTCCAGTGTGCCGGGTTTGCTGGAAGCCTCGACCACGAACTCACAGACGCTCGTACATTCGTTCAATGGGGTGAGGTTATAGCAGCTGAGCACTCTTCACCGAGCGCTAATCAAAACTTTCTCCTTAAGGGTTTGACTATATCAAGGTCAGGCCATTTTCATTCGACCTGGTGTCGGCTTCTACAACATGAAATCTGTAAGATCGATAATTGTAACAGCGGAAGCTTCCGGGGCACAAACGCCGAGCGATTCAAGCGCTGGACAGACGCATTAGTTCAAGTAAAAGCTGAGACAGGGAAGATGCTATTTTATTCCTTAGTAGAGTGGCAAAGCTTCGATGCTTGGACTTGGGCACCACCAATCGCAAATTCCTGGCGCAGTAGGCGTTAGCCTCCCTAAAGACAGCATCCGCACGCTGACTTTACCGCCTCTAGTGTATGACGATATTCAGGCAAATTGGTTCCGAATTACCCAGATTCTGAATAATGCGTCATTCATCAGCGACTATTCCAACTTTTATGGTCATAACGACCTTGGTGAAAACCACTTGTTTTTGCCTATTGACCTCGCGCTCATATAGAATGTAGATATGCTCGAGAATGGAAACGGTGATTTGACATTAGCGGAGCAGAGAAGTCATTTCACTGCCTGGGCTGTAACCAAGTCGCCCCTACTAATAGGAACTGATGTGCGTATTGCGGCTAAATCTGCTCATAGGCCCAGCCTTACGTTCCGGGCGTGTAACGCAACATCACAACGGAAGAGAAGAGGATAAACTGCGGACATGTCCGAAATATCTGGATCGTATGATGACATTCGTGTGTTCTCATCATCCACCATCTCTGCCTAGGTCTTTCTCGAGCAGCCGCAGAATATCCTGGGCATAATGAGTCGCAGCACTAAGACAAGGTAAATTTAGATTTTCAATACCACTTGCGCTTTCGGTTTATCCGCGAACACCTGGTCCGTTTTTCCATATGCCAGGAAGGATCAGGCGGAGAGCCACGACTGAGTAGTTTTGATATAAAAGAGGCCTTACTGACAAGTTTTGGGCTACAGAAAATCCAAGTAAAGAGTTACTAGGCCATGCATATCTTTAAACTCATCCCATTTCTTGCTCTTTGCAGCGTCGTGTCTGGTTAGTGCAACCTGGCTTTAGTTGATGCAGACTCTCATGCTACTATCCTCTAGGTTACCCCGCCGATACGTCTGGTGTAGTCACCAAACGTAGCTGTCAAGCAGAAATCGCGGCCTTCAACCTTGCAAGACGCGAAAAACGAGGGCATGCGAACAGGACCTTTTATCCTGGATTGCAAAACGTACGTTATCACACACCTTGCAACAGGGTGAGTTTGACTGAGCCATTCAATAGCTTACCTGCGTTGCAGCTCCCGAAACTCCACGAAGTAAGTTATTCCTTCTAGCGATGTGATTGGTATACTGACAGGTCTATGGCTATAGTTGACTACGCGAGTAATCCGGTAAGACCAAGTGTTTTGTTCCGCTAAGTCTAGATTTCATCAAGTTTGCGTAGAGTATACGTCAAGATGTCACAGAAGGCCAAGTGTGAGCCATTTTTGCTGAACATCGGATCATTATTGATGAAAAATTCTAGCGGGGTTGCTTTAACACTTGATATTGGCATTTTAGATGTGACTACATGTCAACCGGTTCCAAATGTTATGGTTGAAGTCTGGTCTCGTGAGTGACGCTTTGGCCTGATATTGAATGTAGATTGAAAGTCGGCCTAGCCAATGCTCTCGGACAGTATGGAAAGACATTCCTTCGCGGGGCCTTTGCATCGTCTTCCAGCGGAATTGCAGAATTCCAAACTATCTTCCCGGGTCATCCTGCTGGCAGTGCAAATCACATCAACTTGATGATCCACACATCATCTTCAATGTCCGGCACGGTTTCTCACGTTGGTCAGGTGTTCTTCACTGACCGCTGGACGGAAGTCGTCAACCAGTATTCGAATTATGCTCAGAATACCAATCCTCGCATGCTTAATGCCCAGGATCCCAACTTTAAAATGGCTACTGCCAACGGTTATAATGCCATTGTCGAGTGAGCTTGTGCTTGTGCTTGAGATGTGGGGATTTTATCTCACGCTGAGTTTTAGCATTGAATCCATCCATGATGATTGGCCTGAGGGCGTAGTTGGTTATATCAGTGAGCTCAGCGATCTTGTACGAGATAGATGACAACTGATATCGTGTACAATACCAGCTGTCGGGATTGATCCAGCGAGAAAGGCTTTAAAGTAGTTAGTTAGATGCTGACGTACAACGTGATACGTGATGGGTGACCTGTCAATTAAATCGAAAATTCAAAGTGGTCTCATGTTACAAATAAGCCGAGTTATATATATCTCATCATCCCACTGCTATTCATAATGCCCTCTTGCTTCTGGCTCAACAAACAACGAGCAGAGGGGCCATGCTATAGCTCTCTCTCTCATGTCATCTAACGATATAAACGATCAAAACTCAAGAAACATGAATCATAGATCCTTTCTCGTCATTCTGTCTGCTCGCGCACTCGGTTCGGTGGGCTTGGGTTTGGTATGTCTCCTTGTATAGCGCTATACAGACTGCCATCTCAGCTCTCACTCCCCAGAGTGTTCTCGTCATATGGCTCCGTTGGCTCCTACCCTCTGCTGTCCTCGCAGCTTCCGGAAACGTCCCCATCCCGCAACCTCGTCGATACAGACGTCAGACATCCCTTCCACCATTTGCAGCTTCAGTTATAGAACCTATCACCCTCCCGATAATGATTCACAATGGCGACAGCAACTCCAACATTACATATCGCTCAAAGCATGTGTATTTTATCGATTCAGTACAATCATCTCGCCCAGCAGCTAGCCGATCCAATTCAAGCGATCAGAGCGCATCTCAAACTGATCCCTCCGAAACTAGTTCGGAACCAGCTTTTGCCAACAACTCGACCCCCTCATCCGTACCACGTGACGGATATGAAGAATCTATTGCCGAGTCAGATACTAGCTCATCGAGACGATCGTCTTTGTCCTCGCATCTTCCTAAGCTAATGCAACCTTTTGGAGGGAAAGCCCGCCATACTGTCGGTTCTCCCCTCATAGTATCAGTCACTGCTGTTCAGACTTCCTCTGGTAAGTTGACTTGTATCTCACCTTTCGTAGCTTTCTGAGCAAATGCCTTTGGTGAAAGTAGCGGACCCTCAAAGACCAGCTAAAAGATCCAATAGTCTGATTAATCCACCATGGTCCTCCCGAAATCGCAAGTCAACGGTCACAGAACAGGACGGCATGGGTGGCCGCCATCCATTTCCATTCCGTCGGCTGTCCACCCCCAGGAGCGCTTCTGACGTAACCCCGTCAACATCCTCTTCCCAATTTTCACTGAAATCGCAAAGGTGCGTATCGGCACCTGTTCCTTGCACACGACCTTATGAAGCACCTTATTTCGCTACACCGCCCATTTCTACTCTGGACACGAATGCCCTTGATATTAGGAAGTCAGGTCGGCCATTACCCGGAACAACATCCGACTCTTTGCGTAAAGAAGCTCCAGTTGCATCGGAGCTTAATATCAATGGCGCGGATATTTCTCGTGGTCGGAGTACCGATGTCAAATCACGAGGAGCGCCATGTGTTAGATCTCGCACTCTCTGTAGGCGCAGATCTGCCAGTGAGAGTTGGATCAATAGCCGCCGAAATTTCAGGCAATCATAACTTATAGAATTCGATCTACCATACTTTGTAAGTGACAGACATGTTTCCTCCACTTCTCGGATCCTAATTTTTTTTTGTCTGCGTAGAGAGATATTCCGTAACGGGTAATGAGTGACGCAAATTGTACTACTACGCAAGGGAATGGTCTATATAATATATTATCTTTATATCGATTAGGAGACGAACTTTACTGCATGGGATTCTCGACGGTATGACCAATTAGCTTGAAGACCTGACGAGAACTTGATGACGTTTTTGCAATCGTAATGATCTTTGACAAATTCAAATATACGGCACTCAATTTCAACAGTACAGCATTTGAATAGTATTTGAACTCGGCTAATCGTTTAAACTCGATCGTCTCAAGCTGACGTTTACGGATATTGCTTACGCCACATCCCGATAGATCTAGTTTACTCCGTGAGACCGTCATGGGCAAGAAGTGCAACGATGGCGCTCAGGACGGGGTTTTTATCCTCAAATGTTAGTACCATGCTTTCTTCAACACAGCGCTCGAGCTGCGCATCGACTAGTCGTCTATAGTAGTTGGTACGCCTTGGTCAAAAAGTCGACGTTGAAGAATGATGGTATCTACCTCAGATGATTGACCAGAATGCCTATCCGAGGCCAGGCTCTCATTCGCACAAAACTTTTTTCACTGCCAACTGTCAGTCCGCCTCGTATTTGGTCTACAGAAACACGCCCGCCAAAGAGCAGAAGGGCATAGAGGGGGATCTACAAAAAGCTCTTTCAACCACAGATCACACTGATACCGTTTCGATTGGCTTTACCTCTGTCGCGTCACGCAGGAAAACCTTGGTTGACATGTATTTGTGAAAATATACCAGAAAAGGAGATTTCCATGCTGCCTCTCCAAATAGTATACTTGCGGGGTGTAAGAAAACACGTCCTTCTCGTAGGTCAAAAATCTTGTACTCTTTCGCTGTATTCTCGCGTTGAATAGTTCCGGCTTGGACTTTGTCAAACTTGATGCGATCCTTCGGGAGATGCACGCGTGCGACCTGTGGCCAAAGTCCGCCGAGAATAACGGCTTTAATCAGGTTAAAATTTTCACTGTTCTTGTTTAGGCTGGGCAATGAGGGTTTTGATGCGGGCGTGAAACCAAGGTCCGCTAAGGACCGAAAGAGATCGTGACGTAAAGCTGTAATTTCGCGAACTGTTGTTGGCGAGATGAAATGCTTGGGTGGTGTCAACAATCATGCGGTCACAACGACTAGGAATGAACCAACTCGGTCGCAAAACGCTCGCATTTCTCCTGTTCCTTTGCCTTCGGTACGCAGCCTTAGACAATCATTATAGGCCTTCAAGTCCGTCAGAAGGTCGCTACCCGATGCTGCGAAAAGTGACCTGGCCCTGGAAATGGTCTATATCAAGGCATTCTCTTGGTCTTTGGCTTTACGCACTGATGTGCCTGATCGCGTTTTTCCATGGGACTAAAAAACAATGGCTTGGATGATAATATTGCCGCAATCGTAAGCACAGGATCTAGACATGAGAATATTGTGGCGAAAAGCAGCATCTGATAAAGCTGAATATCAGTGGTCCTCTTGTAAACCAAAAAAAAAAGCCACCTTGGAAAGCCTGAGATCAATGGGAAGTTGAGCCTAACAATCGTTTGAAACGCATGTATAAATGTTGATAAGCCTTTACCATATGTCTACCTAACGGTGTGATCCGGCCTTTCTCGTCAACTGCACCTAGTTCTTCTAACGTGGACCAGGCCTGGTCTAAAACAGCCATCTTTGGACAATCAATGGCGCGGTTTAGTAAAAGCTAGTTATTGAATTTAGATCAAGGAACCGGAGAAATAAAGAATTAGACCTTGACGTCTTCGTCTTCCCGTGTCACCTTGGCCATCAGAAGGACACTCTCTAACGGAGTGCGAAGAATCTCTGGGACAGGAAACTCGTCCATTCTTGACTCCTGTTGTCGTGTGTATAGTTTATAGCAGATACCGGGCCTTGTGCGGCCTGCTCTGCCTCGCCTTTGCTTTGCAGCTGCACGAGTAACCCATTTCTCGGTTAGGCGCGAAAGGCTGGATCCTGGATCATACTGCATTTCTTTCACTTTTCCCGTATCGATGACATAGACCACGTCGTCAATGGTGATCGAGGTCTTAGGACAATGTTCAGTAGAGCCGCAAAGGTTTATCATAGTGACAGACCTCTGCAACATTGGTTGCCGCGATTACTTTCCAGCCGGATGTTTTCGAGAACACGCGCTGCTGATCATCACTGGAGAGGTTGGCATGAAGAGGGAATATGTCAGCGTTTTTATTTGCAAAAAGAGAGCGCATCGTTTCTATGCACTGCTGTATTTCTTGTACACCAGGCAAAAAAATCAGAATGCCTCCACGAATACCTTCAGCGGAAATGATGTGATCCACCACAGATGCAATCAGCTTAGGCCTTTGTCAACAAAAAGAAGAGGCTAAACATTCAAGCTTACTTGGAAGTCTATCTTGTCAGATCGTATAATTCTTTGAAGAGCATTGCTCTGGGCCTCGTTCAGACCTAGAGTTTTGTATTCTTCAACATTACGCTTTCCAGGATCCTCAGCGTCCTTTTTGGTCTCCTTAGCAGCGGGGATGCCATAATTAACGAAGGGGATGACATCTTCCAGATACCTATCAAATGACCAGTAGGATTCACTTAAAGGGATTACAGATGACTTACTTGTCAGTGACTTGGTGCGTCATACCAGGAATAGTCAGCAGGGGAGCGCCGTTGAAGTATCTGATAAAGATTTCATGGTTGATGGTAGCGGACATGAGAACGACCTTCAGATCGTCGCGCTTTGACAGGAGTTCTTTGAGTTCTAACAGGAGGATGTCACCGTCTACAGAACGTTCGTGAACCTGCACGGATCAACCAAATTGTGGGATAGGAAGGGTAGGGCCACCATACCTCATCGACTATAACGTGGGATATACCGTTCAGCGCGTCACCGGAGGCTAAACGCCTCAAGACGACGCCGGTGGTACAGAACAGTAATTTGGTCTTCTCGTCTTGTTTGCTTTCGCCACGGATGACATAGCCAACAGAGCCATCATCTAAGCGTTCGGCAGATACTCTTGCAGAGATTGAAATGGCTGATATCCTGCGTGGTTGAGTAACAAGTATGCATGCTGATGAACCTTGACCAGACTCAATGAGAGAGTCCAACAGAAACTGAGGTACTACTACAGATTGGCAAGTAACATTGACGATAGTGAGCACACACATACATTGCGTAGTCTTTCCACAGCCTATATAATAAATCAGTCACCTCCCCGATCATGGTTTTTGCTTTACCTGTTTCGCCAACGACGACTACAACCCTGTTATTCTCTAGCTGTCTGAGAAATTTTTCTTTGGCTGCGAAAGCCGGAAGTTTTTGTCGTATTGCTAGCATTTTGGTGTACTGTGAGTCATTCAGCAAGACAGGCCAGGGCACTTTGAAAAGTATTACCTCTGTTTTCTGGCATAACATGCCGAACTCCCTTCTTATTTGGTCGCCGCTACGCTGTTCGCGACGCACAGGCCCTCGGTACTTCCTATTTTCGTTTCCCAATTGGATTGGCGTTTCTCCTGTGTTTGCACTCGAAGCAGTAAGGAGCTCTGGTTTAGGTACAAAATTTGCCAACACCGCGGACGCCGTTGGGGGGCCATTGTCCTCTATTTTGGCCCATTCGTTCTCCAGAACTCTCATGATTGCTATGCAGAACCCCTCCTCAGGCTCTACAAAAGTCTCCGACTGTATCGCCACCAATAGATAAGATAAAAGATGGAGTCGGATATAGGCAGGAACTGAAGGTGACGTGAGGTATATAGGCGAGAAATCTGGTCGTGGGTAGACTTCTTTTTGAGACAGAAGGACATGTATTTTGATGGGAGAACTGAAGAGAGGCAGCACAAGCTCTCCGTCTTCTATTGATGCTCCTAAAGCTTCCACCTCATCGCTGTCAATCTCGAAAGGCATCGGATGCTCTGCTCCCTTATCAGTTTCGTACAACCACTGATCTCCAATCAGCTTTTTCCCAAGCGTTACTAGGAGACAGTCTAAATCTTGTGACGTCTTCGAAACAGACATGCACTCTTTAACGACGTGAGCAGGCCATCCAGCCGTTTTTATAGCTTTGTCTTCGACCCAGCGTCGTCTCAAGTTATCTGCTCCAGCATGCGCTGCGGTAATAAAAGGATCCGAAGAGTTGGCGGAGGGAAGGAACCGATGTGGCAGATCGCATTCGGGTAAGTGCAGGACTAAGTACTCGATACACGCTTGTAAAGGAGAGGATGCTTGAAGTAAGCTGGATGCAAGGCGAGAAGGCTGAGATAGAAAATTAACTGCATTCCGGACCTGTGCCGTCGTAAACCCTAGCTGCTGTAGCTGTTGAGTGACTTCGGATAGTACAGTATCGTCAAAAATGATCGAAGCTGCGAGATTAGCTTCTGGGTACAGGGTTAGAGTCTCAAGTGGTGTCAGGATATTTATCTGATCGTAAAAACAAGCAATTTACTTTTCTAATAGCATCTTCAACCTGCTCTCTCAAGCTAGTTGCCATCTTGACTTCTGGTGATTGAGAAAACGGATCGATTACAACGCCTCGGCTCGAATTGGAGTTGGATGAATATACTCTCTCACCCGCCGTTGGCGGTGATACAACATTTTTCTTTGCCTCTTCCTGAGCGCCGAAGGGATCGGGTGCATACATCCAGTTCTTATGAGGGGGTGCACTTTTGTGTTCTGCAGCCAGCTCATTCCAGTAGTCGCGGGGGCCTGGGGGTAGAACGAGATGTAGTTGCAGTCCGTTGCAAAACTATGAATGTGGGTGTAAATCATGCAGTCCTCGACGGAAACGAGTCACAAACGCGGTATAAGGCGTACGTAGCTCCCCAGTGCCGTGCTTCCAGAGATGAGGGCCTCAGACATGGTTTATCAGGTGCGAGACACACAGATTCCCTTTGATTGTTTTTCTTGTTGATTCTACTTAGATGAACGACGAATGACCAGCCACCAGAGCGTTGGTGCTGAGATATATAAATTCAAGCTCTGCTAATTCATGAGGCGACGGCAATGACATACCGTCTCAACCGATGGTTTCTCCCATCCTTGCTTTTGACACCTGGCATTTGAATAATTAGCATTTTGAATTGCATACTTCGATTTCTCGCTGCCTCCAGTATCTATTCAAGGAGTGGAGACAGCGCTACTTGAAGATCTGTTTATCACCTCTCATGGAGTAAGCTCAAAGGATATTTTGAACCTGAGGGAAAAAGGGGTTTTTCCCCCTCGTTGACCTGGGCAGGATTTTTTTTATCACTTTTGGCTGAATTTCCAGCATTGCCAGACTTGACAATTCCCTTTCGCGGTGGCATAAGAGCAAGGATGATTACATAAGGATATTTTTGGTCAAGTTTCTCGTTGCCTACTGTCATGGCAGACGACCTCTACAACCTCGAATATCTTTCTTTAGTCGCAAAAATCACTCAAGAGTTCAACAATCACTTAGGAATTGATGACAAGACTATCGCAGAATTCGTTATCGCACTACATGACCAATCTAACAAAAGCCTACCAGCCTTCAAAGCAAAGCTCGAAGAAGTTGGAGCAGGTTTTCCGGATTCGTTTGTGGAGAACATTGACCGCCTTATTCTCAATATGCACCCTAAACACAAAAAAAGGAACTTGGAACTTCAACATAATGGGAATGCAGCAATGAATGGAGAGGGCGAATTAGGCGAGCAGGAAAAAAAGAAGCGTTTATTCCCTGGTTTGGCTCTAAAAGACAAGGAAGTTCCACCTGCGGTACCCGACGATGTATTTCTTCAGGAGCTGGGAGATTTGGTGTCAGGCAAGAAACGGCCTCAACCTGCGGGAGCACTCAGGTCTCCGAAACGTCAGCGCCGCGACAGATCATATTCGCCAGGACGGCGAAGCCCCAGTCCACCTCGGGGTCGAGCTCGCGAAGCTCACGGATATCAGTTTGGTAGGGAAAGAACTGTGGTGGACGACCGGCCTGTATTGTTCAAGATCTATAATGGTAAGGTTACGGGGCTCAAAGAGTTTGGTGCATTCATAACTCTGGAAGGTGTCGCGGGCAGAGTAGAAGGTATGGTAACTTATGTCCGACTGAGTTGTCTCTGAGATCTCTTCTCCATCAGGGATGGTACATGTATCTAATATTCAGGCTGGTGCACGAGCCAACTCAGCCGCGGATCTTCTAAGTAGGGGTCAGTATGTCAAAGTGAAGGTGATGAGTATTGCCCCTGGCCGAATATCGTTATCCATGAAAGACGTCGATCAAGTTTCAGGTCGTGACTTAACGCCACACCTTCGCATCAAGTCTGAAGCCGAGATGGAGGAAGAAAGGAATAAGGCGGCACGAGCGTCTTCGGGTGCCAATGCCTTACCTCTTCGTATGAAGGACGATGGACCGGTGCGATCGGCGAAACGTCTAACTTCTCCGGAACGTTGGGAGATCAAACAACTCATATCTTCAGGCGCGCTTGACGCATCAGAGTACCCTGATCTGGACGAGGACTTCAACAATCCCATGGCGCATGCAGAAGTGGAGGAAGAGCTAGACGTAGAAATTAGAGAGGACGAGCCACCTTTCCTAGCTGGGCAGACAAAACGCACTCTGGATTTGAGTCCTGTCAAGATCGTAAAAGCACCTGATGGCTCCCTTAACAGGGCAGCGCTAGCGGGCGCATCTTTGGCAAAAGAACGGCGTGAGCTACGGCAACAAGAAGCTAACGAAGAAGTAGACTCACAGGCCCGCGACTTCAGCCAGCCATGGCTAGACCCCATGTCGAAGGAGTCCGAAAAAATTTTTGCTCAAGATCTGCGTGGTAATATCAAGAGCCAGAAAGCTGGAGAGGTTCCAAAATGGAAAGAGCATAGCTTCAACAAAGCTACAACGTTTGGCGAGATCACCACATTGAGCATCCAGGAACAGCGGAGGAATCTGCCAATCTTTAAGCTCAGGGACTCCCTTCTGCAAGCTATCGCTGAGGTATGTAATAATTTTTGGGCATCTGTATCCTCCTGACTTTCTCCATCAGCATCAAGTTTTAATTGTCGTGGGGGACACTGGCTCTGGCAAGACTACCCAGATGACTCAATACCTTGCTGAAGGAGGCTATACAGACAAAGGCCGTATTGGCTGCACTCAACCCCGTCGTGTTGCTGCAATGTCAGTGGCTAAACGTGTTGCAGAGGAAGTCGGTTGCCGTCTCGGTCAAGAAGTTGGCTATACGATCCGCTTTGAAGATTGCACGAGTCCGGAAACGAAGATCAAGTATATGACGGATGGTATGCTACAACGGGAGTGCTTGATTGATCCACTTTGCAACCAATACTCGGTCATTATGTTGGATGAAGCCCATGAACGTACAATATCCACTGATGTCTTGTTTGGCCTGCTAAAGAGTAAGCTAACCGCATTTATATAAACAACCTTGAACTTATCAGGGTTTGCAGAGGCGGTAAAACGTCGACCTGATCTCAAGCTCATTGTCACTTCGGCCACTCTTGATGCCGAGAAATTCTCTAAATATTTTTTCGGATGCCCCATTTTCACGATACCTGGTCGAACGTATCCCGTCGAAATTTTATACACCAAAGAACCTGAGACTGATTACCTCGACGCCTCTTTAATAACTGTCATGCAAATCCATCTTTCTGAGCCTCCAGGGGACATCCTTCTCTTTTTGACTGGCCAGGAGGAGATTGATACCGCTTGTGAAATTCTTTTCGAGCGGATGAGGGCGCTTGGTCCCAAGGTGCCGGAGCTTATTATTCTTCCCATCTACTCAGCTCTCCCTTCGGAAGTTCAATCACGAGTCTTCGAACCTACGCCGCCTGGTGCACGCAAGGTCGTTATCGCTACGAACGTTGCGGAGACCAGTTTGACTATCCCTGGCATCTATTACGTTATAGATCCTGGTTTCTCGAAGCAAAACGCATACGATCCTCGTTTAGGCATGGACTCATTGGTTGTCATGCCCATCTCACAAGCTCAAGCCCGACAGCGCTCAGGCCGGGCTGGGCGTACAGGTCCTGGAAAGTGTTATCGGCTTTACACAGAGGCTGCGTTCCGTAACGAGATGCTTCCAAACTCGATTCCTGATATTCAACGAACAAATCTTTCCATGACGATCTTGCAGTTGAAAGCCATGGGCATCAACGACCTCCTTAGCTTCGACTTCATGGATCCGCCGCCTGCGCAGACAATGTTAACGGCACTCGAGTCGTTATACGCGCTTTCTGCCCTAGACGACGAAGGCCTGTTGACGCGCTTAGGCCGCAAGATGGCTGACTTCCCCATGGAACCGCCCATGGCTAAGATGTTGATCGCTTCCGTCGAACTGGGTTGCTCAGAAGAGATACTCTCCATTGTTGCTATGTTATCTGTCCAGACAGTATTCTATCGACCAAAAGAGAAGCAGGGCCAGGCGGATTCGAAGAAAGCGAAATTTCATCAGCCTGAAGGAGATCATTTAACTCTTTTGACGGTCTATAATGGCTGGAAAACAAGCAATTACTCGAACCCCTGGTGTTACGAGAATTTTATCCAAGCGAGAAGTATGCGAAGGGCACAGGATGTGCGTAAACAGCTCTTAGGTATCATGGACCGGTACGTCACCTTGAATTCTTCATACATCAAAGCCTGACATGCAATCTACAGTTACAAACACGACATTCTATCTGCTGGGCGAGATTACAACAGAGTGCGAAAAGCTATCTGTTCTGGATTTTTCCGGCATGCGGCAAAAAAAGACCCACAAGAAGGATATAAGACCCTCGTTGAGGGCACCCCGGTCTATATCCATCCTTCATCGGCCTTGTTTAACAGGAACCCTGAGTGGCTTGTGTACCACGAATTGGTGCTCACCACAAGAGAGTACTGCCACAATGTTACTGCTGTTGAACCTAAGTGGCTTGTAGAGGTTGCACCACAGTTTTTCAAGGTTGCTGATGCAAATAAGATCAGCAAACGCAAGCGACAAGAGAAGATTGAGCCCTTGTATAACAAATACGAAAAACCGGACGAATGGCGATTGTCGAAAATCAAACGAAGTGCTCGCTCAGTAAGTTCTATTGGACTATTGATATCAACGATAGCTCATTTGTTTTGCAGTCTCAAACGTTTGGCTGATGGACTCAAGTTTCCATCGAGATTGCATCATACTTTTAGCTCATTAATCTTTGTAGAGGCTACTACATTTATTCACGTTTGTACTATTAGCTGGGAATTATGTCTAATTAGCAACATCTATTATGACGAAAACGCCAAGCATGTGTATATTGTATTCAAGTAGGTAGTTTCTGGGAATGGGTTAGTACAGTACATAAGACTCGCTGACATGAGATCTCTTACATTTTACATTGTAATCCTTACCCGACAAATCTCAGCGCGTCTGCACTAACATAATATTTTGCAACTTCTCCTGGTTTTGTAGCGGGTGCCACAGGATCAGGGACGAGCATGAATGTTTGAGAGAACACTCTTGGATGACCCTCGGGATTTCTGGATGCCGTATTTGGGGGGTTACCAGCAGGCCCACGACCATGGGTGACACTCCCAGACACTGTGATCAGAAGAGATGGCGGCGACGCTCCTATAATACACGGTTTGGGTAAACACACGGATGAGCTTGACTCCGATACAAACCTGGAATAGGATGACAATCAAATGACTGGACCTCATGTTTTGTAACGGGCATCTTCTCTATGAGCTCTCGAAGGCCAGTCGCCCCCTGGAAAGGCTTCCCATTCCAAACTAAAGAAGAATCTGGACGATAGAACTGAGGCAAATCGTTGAGTCGGGTGTCGGAATCGTAAGTAGAGTAGTAGATGCGGGTGAAATGGTCTGCAGCTCGTGTGGCTATTTCAACGCTGATAAAAGAGAGAAATCTGAGAGTTGAGCGGGATATCAGAGGTTATGACGAACTCGCTAGGAGTAAGCTTGACGACGGGAGGTACCACAGCAGTCATTGCTTTGTCCAGGATGGTGACTCGTAATGTCACGCACGTCACATATATAATCAAACATGATGCGGCCCGACTCAGCCGTCCTCCGTCCTAGATGACCTCCGAGCCCGAGCACCAGTTTCGTGTTTTCTCTCTGAATTGCTGGTCCGTAAATGCCGTCTCTCATATTCTTCTAGTTATAGGCTAAATAGCATTCAAGGGGCCTCATCTATGTCTCTCTCAATCGCGACAAACGAATCGAGGCAATAGCGAACGAAATCTCGCACTCGAGTTATGATATTGTAGCCCTGCAGGAACTATGGGTCTTTGCTGACTACGAGAAGGTTCAACAACGGGTGTCCTCACAGCTACCACATTCGAAATTTTTTTATAGGTGATCTCAGCTATCGAGTTATCCTACTATTCCGCTCAACTGTCCACATGGTAGCGGTGCACTTGGCGCAGGTCTCGCCATATTCTCGAGATTTCCTATAATATCAACGTCGGTCAATCCCTACTCTCTTAATGGTGCTCCGATAGATGTAGCTGCTGGCGACTGGTTTGTTGGAAAGGCTGCGTCAAGCGCCGTAATACTCCATCCGATTCTTGGGCAAGTTCAAATATTCAACACCCATGTATGTCCATGAATCCAAGGATAGTATTCCACTTTTTAATACTTCGTGCAGCTCTTTGCAAAAGGTGGAGAGGATGGACCAGAATACAACAGAGCTCACCGGCTGGTGAACGCATGGGAATTTGCCAAACTAACGCGGCAAGCAGCAGAAGCAGGCCGCTATGTGATCGCAGTATGCCTCACTCTTTCCCCCGAGTAACCCTACTCACGTTTTTTAAGCTAGGAGACTTTAACAGTATTCCCAACACTCTACCAATGACACTCATTCGCGAGCATGCTGCATTGACTGACTCGTGGTTGGTCACCCACCCTGATTCAAGCTCAGTAACCTCGATATCCACTCCTCTCGAAGCCATTCAGGTGTTTGGCGTGACTGCAGACTCGCCGTTGAATACTTATTCTGCAGGCAAACCTCTCGACCCTCATGCGCGTCAATTTTTTGGGAAACGTCTTGATTACATCCTGTACCGTCAGCCCTGCAGAACTTGGCATGCTCCAGATGCGAAATTCCCTACTATCAAGGCAGTCGACTGTAAAGTTGTCCTGACGGGCAAAGTGCCTGGTTTCGATTTCTCTCATTCCGATCATTTTGGCCTTGAGGCGACATTTGAGGTTGAAGTATCAACTACTGAAAAGCCTTCCGGTGAATTAGAACCTTCTGTACCAACCGAGCTCTCAGACTCGTCCATTTCCACCACGATTGAAGCACTGAAATCGTGCTACAAATTTTCACGTCGACGTTCCAAGAAGGAACTAAGGGTGTTTGGGCTCTGCCTATTACTCCTCCTCATAATTACAGTGGGCACCTCGTGGCTCCCACGTGCCTGGTTCAACCCCATTTTCTTTGTGTTAGCCATATTTCTTTCCTGGTTGGCAACAACGATGCTCTATGAAGGATTCCTCTATGGAAATTGGGAGCGAAACGCATTGTTGAACGTTATCGAGGAATTGGAGGTCCATAACAAAGGGCTTGCATTACAGGCTAGTTTAAGTAGGAGGAATGAGACAGGACCTGATTAGGATTCCGAAATACTAATACCAACTACCAGTATTATATATTGATACCAACAGTGACAGCATAATATACTTGTGTAAATTCCAGCAGCTGATACTGCAAGATAGACGATTTAACAGTAATAACGATAAGCGGTAATTATCAGTGGGTCTAGCCCTGGTAAATGGATAGCTCAGCGCAGGGTGTTTCAGGACAAGTTATGATTGAGGAAGGGTATAACTCGAGTCTGCTCTTTAGTGGTGTGGTTGTACAGATGACAGAGCGACTAGGGAGATTGCGGACCGTATTCGGCGTATATTGATAGAGCGATCTTTGTCGTCCGTAGGCGTACGAGAAGAAAGTAAGGGCGATGACGGACGAGTCAGCGATCCTCTTGATCTTTCCTCGCGGTAGTTTGTGGGAGATGGTGCGTCTAGGGAACTGCCCAATGGCCAGATTCGTGAACCACGACCCCAGCTGGCGTAGTCCTTAGAGCTCTGCGGCTTGACATTCGTTCCCTCCGAGGCAAGCGTCTCATTGACACTATCTACGCCCTTTTTGGTCTCCATGCCATCACCGCCAACGACAGTCGCCTTCTCATTGTTTACCTCTTCCTCCAAGTTACGTTCAGCGCGAGAATCTAAACGCTGAGGTGGCCTGTTCCTAATGTGAGGAAGAACGTTGCGGACGAAGCCTCTCATAGATAGAAATGCCCGAAGGCTAGTGGGAAGGAACGGATACGCTTGGAAGATATGGACCTGCATTTTGTGAGTATGTATAACCACAGAGATATAAGGTGAAGCGAAGTGGAAAACGCACCGCGTCTTCATATGACTCGTAGTGCACGTCAACTCCAGCAAGTGCTGCTTTATAAGCTAGGAGAGTGGCCTCATCGTATAATACTTCTGCATCCCCTGCTTGTATTAAAAGTGGCGGCAGCCCTTGAAAGTTCCCGAACAGAGGACTGGCATACGGATGTGTTAAGTA